>CM060350.1:787095-794595 GCA_030674155.1 Stramonita haemastoma
GACAGAGAGATGGACAGAGAGATGGACAGAGAGACAGAGAGATGGACAGAGAGATGGACAGAGAGATGGACAGAGAGATGGACAGAAAGATAGACAGAGAGATAGACATAGAGATAGACAGAGAGATGAACAGAGAGATAGACAGAGAGATGAACAGAGAGATGAGCATATGGACAGGCTGAGAGACAGAGAGATGGACAGAGAGATAGACAGAGAGATAGACAGAGAGATAGACAGAGAGATAGACAGAGAGATGAACAGAGAGATGGACAGAGAGAGAGACAGAGAGATGAGCATATGGACAGGCTGAGAGACAGAGAGATGAACAGAGAGATGGACAGAGAGATGGACAGAGAGATGAACAGAGACATGGACAGAGAGATAGACAGAGAGATGAACAGAGAGATAGACAGAGAGATGGACAGAGAGATGAGCAAATGGACAGACTGAGAGACAGAGAGATGGACAGTGAGATGAACAGAGAGATGGACAGAGAGATAGACAGAGAGATGAAGAGAGAGATGGACAGAGAGATAGACAGAGAGATGGACAGAGAGATGAACAGAAAGATGGACAGAGAGATAGACAGAGAGATGAACAGAGAGATGGACAGAGAGATGGACAGAGAGATGAGCATATGGACAGGCTGAGAGACAGAGAGATGGACAGTGAGATGAACAGAGAGATGGACAGAGAGATGAACAGAGAGATGGACAGAGAGATAGACAGAGAGATAGACAGAGAGATGGACAGAGAGATAGACAGAGAGATGAACAGAGAGATGGACAGAGAGATAGACAGAGAAATGAGCATATGGACAGGCTGAGAGACAGAGAGATGGACAGTGAGATGAACAGAGAGATGGACAGAGAGATAGACAGAGAGATGAAGAGAGAGATAGACAGAGAGATAGACAGAGAGATGAGCATATGGACAGGCTGAGAGACAGAGAGATGGACAGTGAGATGAACAGAGAGATGGACAGAGAGATGAACAGAGAGATAGACAGATAGACAGCTAAACAGAGAGATGGACAGTGAGATGAACAGAGAGATGGACAGAGAGATAATCAGAGAGATGGACAGAGAGATGGACAGAGAGATAGACAGAGAGATGAGCATATGGACAGGCTGAGAGACAGAGAGATGGACAGAGAGATGAACAGAGAGATGAACAGAGAGATAGACAGATAGACAGATAGACAGAGAGATGGACAGAGAGATGGACAGAGATATTGACAGAGAGACAGAGAGATGGACAGACAGACAAATAGATAGACAGAGAGACAGACATTCTGAGAGAAAGAGAGATGAACAGATAGACAGATAGATAGACAGGGAGACAGACATTCTGAGAGACAGAGAGATGGACAGATAGACAGATAAATAGACAGGGAGACAGACAGGCTGAGAGACAGAGAGATGGACAGATAGACAGATAGATAGACAGGGAGACAGACAGGCTGAGAGACAGAGAGATGGACAGATAGATGGACAGAGAGACAGACAGGCTGATAGACAGAGAGACAGACAGGCTGATAGAGAGATGGACAGAGAGATAGATAGACAGAGAGACAGACAGGCTGATAGACAGAGAGACAGACAGGCTGATAGACAGAGAGATGGACAGAGAGATAGATAGACAGAGAGACAGACAGGCTGGGCCACAGAGAGATTGACAGATAGATGGACAGAGAGACAGATAGATAGACAGAGAGATGGACAGATAGACAGACGGACAGACAGATAAGCAGGCTCGTAGACAGAGAGACAGACAGGCAGGCTTATAGACAGAGAGACAGACAGGTAGGTAGGCAGGCTAATAGAAAGACAGACAGACAGTCAGGATTACAGTCAGACAGACAGGCAGACAAACAGGCTGACGGAGGCAGACGTACAAGAGACAGAATCTTAGCAAACAGAATGCAATTAAAGACAGACAGAATCTTAGCAAACAGAATGCAACATATCAGAGACAGACAGAATCAGTGCAAACAGAATGCAACATATCAGAGGCAGACAAACAGAATCTAGCAAACAGAATGCAACATATCAGAGACAGACAGAATCTTAGCAAACAGAATGCAACATATCAGAGACAGACATAATCTTAGCAAACAGAATGCAACATATCAGAGACAGACATAATCTTAGCAAACAGAATGCAATATATCAGAGACAGACAGACAGACAAAATCTTAACAAACAGAATGCAACATATCAGAGACAGGCAGACAGAATCTCATTGTTATCACTGAACTCCCTTAGTGGCCACTCCACTTTGCAAATTTTGGTGATTTCCTTCTTTGTTTTAGAAAAAGAAGATTAAAATACACACTCAAAGATACACAGAACACTTACCATTCCATCCACAAAGATAACAAGTAACTTTTCTTTTTAATGAACTGAAAAACAAAAATACCCACAAAATTACAAGCCAAAAAAAACAACCCAAAGCCAGCACTGGAATTAGGATTATCTTGTACAAAACTATGTCAATTTGACATTTAATAAAAAAAATAATAATAATAATAAAAGTTCATCAAAAACGTTACTCTCTCATTTCTTTATCGTCTGCTTTCCCCGGGGGAGCAAAGGTCAAACTCTACACATACAAAAAAAAACCAAATAAAACAACCCAAAAACCAAACAAAACCAAGAAACACCATACACTGTTGCGGACAAGCTTCACCACTGGCAAGAGTCCAAACACGTCCACAGCACAGACCCGGCAAGCAGCATCAGCAGGTGAAGATCCCCTGGAGAACTTCTCTCCAATTGGAGGAGGGAGACTTCAAGATCCGCTTATAGAGGCTACACACCACAGTTGTGTGGTGGATAAAACGCGAGTGTCGTATGATATAAACGCTATCTATCTATCTATCTATCTATCTATCTATCTATCTATCTATCTATCTATCTATCTATCTATCTATCTGTTTGTCTGTCTGTCTATCTATCTGTCTATTGATCGATCGGTCTGTCTGTCTGTCTGTCTCTCTGTCTATCTCTCTCTCTCTATCTATCGATCTATCTATCTATTTATATCTCTGCCTGTCTGCCTGTCTGCCTGTCTGCCTATCTATCTATCTATCTATCTATCTATCTATCTATCTATCTATCTCTCTATCTCTCTATCTCTCTATCTATCTATCTATCTATCTATCTATCTGTCTGTCTGTCTGTCTGTCTATCTATTTATCTATCTGTCTATCTGTCTGTATGTCTGTTTTTCTATCTGTCTATCTCTCTGTCTATCTCTGTCTATCTATCTCTTTATCTATCTATCTATCTATCTATCTATCTATCTATCTATCTATCTATCTATCTATCTGTCTGTCTGTCTGTCTGTCTGTTTGTCTATCTACCTACCTACCTATCTATCTGTCTGTCTGTCTGTCTGTCTGTCTGTCTGTCTGTCTATCTATCTATCTATCTATCTACTTAGCTATCTATCTACCTAGCTATCCAGCTATATATATATATATATATATATATATATATATATATATATATATATATATATATATATATATATATATATATATATATATATCATGGCTTGGCTTCGCGAACGAAGATTAAGGGCACTGTCCACGTCTGGTGCAGGCTCGCTGGTGGCTGTTCAGTCCAATGCGTGACAAACAAACCCGGCCGCAGCGGCTGCAGGGGAAAGTCGATTCTGGGGTTGATGTAGAGGGGACGCGGTTCTTCCTCCTCATTCGCCTCTCCTCAAGGGCCGCTCTGCGATTGTCCTCAAAGGAGGAGACCGACTGATGCACAGTGTGTCGCCAGGCCTGCCGGTCAGCAGCAAGGACTGACCACTGGTTATGGTCTATGAGAAAGGCTGACAGAGATTTCTTCAGAGAGTCTTTAAATCTCTTCTTTGGTGCGCCTCTGTAGCGGTGTCCGGTGGAAAGTTCACCGTAGAGAACCATCTTCGGTAGGCGATGGTCCTCCATTCTAGAGACATGCCCTGCCCAGCGTAGCTGCGTTTTCAGCAACATGGCCTCAATGCTGGTGATCCCTGCTTGCTCCAGCACCTCAGCATTCGTGGTGAAGTCGCTCCAGTGGATGTCGAGGATGGAGCGGAGACAGCGTTGGTGGAAGCGTTCCAGAATTCGCAGGTGGTGTCTGTATGTGACCCATGACTCAGAGCCGTACAGGAGGGTGGTCAGTACCACGGCTCTGTAGACACTGATCTTGGTGTCTTTCTTCAGATGTTTGTTTTTCTAGACACGGTGGTAGAGTCTGCCAAAAGCACTGTTTGCCTTTGCCAGTCTGTTGTCTACATCTTTATCAATCTTTGCGTCAGAGGAGATTGTGCATCCCAGGTAGGTAAACTGCTGGACTGTCTTCAGTTCTGTCTCACCAATTGTAATGTGAGGTGGGTGGTACGCTACCTGAGGTGCGGGCTGGTAGAGGACCTCTGTCTTCTTCAGGCTGACTTCGAGTCCGAAGAGCTGGGCTGCCTCTGCAAAACAGGATGTTACATGCTGCAGGGCAGTTTCTGTGTGGGCTACAAGGGCAGCATCATCAGCAAAAAGTAGCTCTCGAATTTGTTGCTCCAGGGTTTTGGTGTGGGCCTGAAGACGCCGCAGGTTGAATAGGCTGCCATCTGTGCGGTAGCGTATGAAAACTCCGTCTTCGTCATCAAGATCTTCTGTGGCCCGCTGAAGCATCATGCTGAAGAAGATAGTGAAGAGGGTTGGTGCAAGAACGCAGCCCTGCTTCACCCCGTTTGTAATTGGGAAAGGCTCTGAGAGGTCGTTGCTGTTTCTGACCTGGCCACTCTGGTCTTCATGTAGCTGGATCACCATGTTGAGAAACTTTGGGGGACAGCCAAGACGCTCCATGATCTGCCACAGGCCCTTCCTGCTCACAGTGTCAAATGCCTTGGTTAAATCAACGAAGGTGATGTACAGTCCTTTGTTCTGTTCGCGGCACTTTTCTTGAAGTTGTCTGAGCACGAAGACCATGTCGGTGGTACCCCTGTTAGCTCTGAAGCCGCACTGGCTCTCAGGGAGGTGGTATTCTGCAACAGCAGGTACTAGTCTGTTGAGGAGAACTCTTGCAAGGATTTTGCCAGCGATGGAGAGAAGAGTTATCCCCCTGTAGTTGGAGCAATCTGATTTTTCCCCTTTGTTTTTGTAAAGGGTGATTATGATTGCATCACGAAGGTTTTGTGGTAACTTTCCCTGCTCCCAGGAGCAGACAAAAAATTCATGGAGCTTGCAGTGCAGTGTTTGCCCCCCGTTTTTCCATAATTCTGGTGGAATACCGTCGACGCCTGCAGCCTTCCCACTCTTCAGTTGTTCTATGGCTTTAGTTACCTCTTCCAGGGTTGGGGCTTCGTCCAGTTCTTCTTTCACTGGTTGCTGTGGGATCTGTTGGATCACTGCGTCATCAACAGTGCGATCAGCGCTGAAGAGGGTTTGAAAGTGTTCAGCCCAGCGGTTCAATATGGACATCTTGTCTGTGAGGAGTGCCTGGCCGTCAGTGCTGCGCAAAGGACTCAACACTTGGTGAGAGGGTCCATAGACTGCCTTCAAAGCTTCGTAGAAACCTCTGTAGTCACCTGTGTCAGCGCAGAGCTGAGTTTTCTGGGCGTGGTTAGTCCACCACTCGTTTTGGATAACTCTAAGCTGGCGCTGGAGGTTACTGCATGTAAGACGAAAGGCAGCTTTCTTTGCTGGACAAGATGGTTGTGCAAGGTGAGCCTGGTGGGCACTTCTCTTCTTCGCCAGCAGATCTTGTATTTCTTGGTCATTTTCGTCGAACCAGTCCTTGTTCTTCTTAGTGGAAAAGCCCAAGACCTCTGCAGAGGACTGCAGGATGGCAGTTTTTAGGCGGGTCCAGAGCGTTTCTGGACAGGGGTCAGAGGGGCAGTCCTCGACTTCCAGCTTTGACTGGAGGTTGGACTGTAGCTCAGCTTTCACTACAGCGGACTTGAGGCTGCCAACCTGGAGTTTCTTTCTGGGGGACCTCCTCGTTTTGACTTTGGCTTGATGTGAAGGCTGAGGTTGCATCGCACAAGGCGGTGGTCTGTGTGGCATTCTGCACTGGGCATCACTCTGGTGTGCAAGACATCACTTTGGTCTTTCTGGCGCACTAAGACGTAGTCTATGAGGTGCCAATGTTTGGACCGAGGATGCATCCAGGTTGTTTTTAGACTGTCCTTCTGCTGGAAGATTGTGTTAGTGATGATTAACTGCAGTTCAGTGCAGAACTCTAGCAGGAGACGCCCGTTGTCATTGCAATTCCCAACTCCATGTTTCCCCAGAACTCCCTTCCAGGCTTCTGAATCTCGGCCAACTCTAGCATTGAAATCCCCAAGGATAATGACCTTGTCGTCTGCAGGGGTGTTTCTTACCAGGCTGCGCAGGTCACAGTAGAATTTGTTCTTGTCCGCAGGGTCTGCTTGAAGAGTCGGGGAATACACACTGAAGAGAGTGATGTGCTGCTTGTTCTCCAGTGGCAGACGCATGGAGATGATACGGTCTGAATGACCTGTTGGTAAGTTCTCCCAGCTTTGAGGCAATGGTGTTCTTGATCATGAAGCCTACACCTGAAAGGCGTCGTTCGGATTGGGGCTTGCCTGACCAGTATAAGGTATAACCGGCGCCGTGTTCTTTGAGACTACCTTCATCTGGGAAGCGGACTTCACTAAGAGCCGCGATGTCGATATTTAGTCGCGAGAGCTCGTGTGCAACTAAAGCAGAGCGTCGTTCAGGACGGTTGCTATCTATTGTATCTAGCATGGTTCTGATGTTCCAGCACGCCAGTTTGAGACCTGTCACACCTTTGGAGGCAGGTGTAGAGCCACTTGATTTTGACTTTGTTGATGCTCGACCGCTTGGAAAGATGCCAGTTGACCGCGGCTAGCCAACCGGGTGGTATGAGGATGAGCTTTCGTTAGGCCACCTTTTCTAGGCCCCTCTCCGTGTGGAGCAAGCAGTGCTATCCCTAAAGAGGGCTGCTTGGTCATTCAGGGTGCTGCCGGGTGATGTTGTCATCCTCAGGTCAACAATCAGACGACCCATACTCCTGAATCGCCTGCATGCAGGATTGGAACTGCGGCTTCCAGTGACATCTTTCACCTGCCGCATTCGCCCCTTTCCCATCGCTACAGGGCTTGGGGATAGTAGGAAAAAGGGAGGATGAGGGGGGGGACGTGGACTTGTCCTTGGGCCTGCGCATAGGATTTTTAAGGTGAGAGACAGTGCGCGCAGTACCGTTCCCACCCTTTAAACTCGCGGTTCATCTGCCATGGCCCAGCAAGCTGGGACGGTGACAGCGAGGTCCTCGGGTCGTAGGCAGATTTACAACTGGTGGTTGAAGGCTCAGCCAGCCATATATTAGGGATACACCAGCCCTCAGTTCTTTGAGCCTGCCAGCAGGGTATTTTAGTCTTCGCTATTTGCCCATAGCTGGGAGGCTGGTTCGTGGGCACCAGGGCGTATCCACACGACGGTGGGCCATGCGTGCCGCACGTAAGGGG
>CM060350.1:798537-806037 GCA_030674155.1 Stramonita haemastoma
TGTTTTGGTAAAACATAAAAGATGGGGGAAAGATAAAAATCCTGACAAAAATAAAACCTGATTAAGAAAAAAAAGAAAAAGACAAACTACCCCAATGCCTCCTATTGTAAAACTGCATTCCCCCCCTTTCCCCTTAAAGCGCATTTTTTCCCCCCTTTCCAAAAGCTGCAGTTTTTTCCCTTCTTTTAAAGCCACTGTTTTTTCCCCCCAAAAGGGCCCGGGCAGTTTTTTTCCCCCTGAGGAATGCAGTTTTTCCCCCTTTTAAGCGGGCATTTTTTTCCCCTTTGGACTGCAGTTCTTTTCCCTTAAAGCTGAAAATTTTTTTCCCCCCTTAAACCCCCTTTCCCTCCCCTTTTGGGGGGGGTTTTTCCAGAAATTTCCTACATCATGGCTGATGAAAAAGTATGGCCAATGGTCTTCTGTGGTACCTCAACTCTGATAATTATTCACCTCTTTCTGCGAAGCAGATGACAGATCCACTTGAAAGAGGGAGTGCGGTTGCTGATAGGGACTGCCCGCCTTGTCCTTCACAGACAAGATGCTAGGGCTGTTGTCGCACCTGCCCAACAACCGGATCTTCCATACCCCCCCCCGAAACAACGATGGGCCATCTAGGATAGATCTTTTCCACCCCACAGGGTTGTTGACATCTTACTTGCTCACACTTTGCACAACAACAACGTTTGATTCCGACTTCCCTTTGTAAGGATACAACAACGAAGGTACGCTGACGCACCACTAACAGCCATAGTACTTTCGTCCTCTCAAGCTGGCTTAGCACTGACCCGGACCACCATCGTGAGTGTCCAAACCAGAGCTGAAGAAACCAGATTGACTTTACCCAATTGTGGGCAGGCTCTGCCAGACGTCTGGAGTAAGTCGGGGGGTGGTCGTGTCTGTTTGTACAGGGCGGTGGCGGGTCTATAGTGCCAGTAGTGGGGGGTATATGAGGGGGGTAGGGGGAGGGAAGTAACAGGTGAATTTAGGAATTTGATGAAGCAGGCGTTCGTACCAAATCCTGAATTGATGGTCAAATAAAATTTTAAAAATCCCATTATGACCCCCTCCTCCTCTCTCCACTCTCTCTTCTCGTTCTCTCTCTCTCTCTCTCACTCTCTCTCTCTCTCTCTCCTCTCTCTCTTCCTCTCTCTCCCCACACCACACGAAGTCAAAGTCAAAGTCAAATTTATTTGATCAGTCCTCGGATAAGACTTTAAAACCGGGTCCGTGTTTTGAATCACGCAGAATATCTTGCGCACACGATAAATCCTGTTCCGCTTTTTGTAAGAGTAGTCCATCGTGTGCCGGTGGGAACATATGACATTTAGAAAACTGCATACACACGGGGACCGGATGTAAAAAAGCACAAGAGTGCTTATCCCATTATCCTAGATATAAAAGAAATTTTAAAAAATTAAAAGTAAGCAATAAATTTGCTTTTTTATCAAGTCACCGATCTATTAAAAAAAAAAAGAAAGCAAAAACAAACCCCAAACCAAAACAAAACAAACAATAAAAAAAGCCAAATTTTTTTTGTTGAGGGAGAAGAAATCTCTCTCTCTCTCTCTCTCCTCTCTCTCTCTCTCTCTCTCTCTCTCTCTCTCTCTCTCCTCTCTCTCTCTCTCTCTCTCTCTCTCTCTCTCTTTCCCTCTCTCCCTCACCTTTCTCTCCCTCTTCCCGCTCTCTTCTCCCCTTCTCTCTCCCTCCCCCTCCTCTCTCTCTCCCACTCCCTCCCACTTCTCCCCTCCCCCTCCTCTCTCCCCCCCCCTCTCTCTCTTCTCATCCCTCTAATGAGACTTTAAACCGAGGCCCCGTGTGCAAACGCACGCAGAACATCTTGCGCACACGTTAAATCCTGTTCCGCTTTTCGTAAGAGTAGGCCATCGTGTGCCGGTGGGGAACAGATGAGATTTACAACATGGATACACACGGGGCTGGATGTAAAAAACAACACAACAGTGCTTATTCCATTATCCTCGATAGAAAAGAATCAATCATCAATCAATCGATCAATCAATCAATCAATCTCTCTACTTTTTCTCTCTCTCTCTCCCACACAAAAGCCAGACAAGACAAACTTTGGAGGCAGTGTCTCTTGCTGATAGAGATCTCTCCCTCCCTCTCCCTCCATCTCTCTCCCTCCCTTCTCTCTCTCTCTCTCTCTCTCTCTCCTCTCTCTCTCTCTCTCTCTCTCTCTCTCTCTTCTCTCTCTCTCTCTCTCTCTCTCTCTCCCTCCCTCTCTCCCTTCCCCCCCCTCTCTCTCTCTCTACCTGCTCTCTCCCTCTTCCCGCTCTCTCTCTCTCTCCTCCCACTTCTCTCTGTCTCTGTCTCTGTTTCTGTCTCTGTCTCTGTCTCTCTCTCTCTCTCCATCTCTCTCCCTCCCCTCTCTCCCCTCTCCTCTCTCTCTCTCCCCGCTGCCCCCCCCTCTCTCTCTCTCTACCTGCTCTCTCCCTCTTCCCGCTCTCTCTCTCTCCCACTTCTCTCTGTCTCTGTCTCTGTCTCTGTCTCTGTCTCTGTCTGTCTGTCTGTCTGTCTCTCTCTCTCTCTCTCTCCTCTCTCTCTCTCTCTCTCTCTCTCTCTCTCTCTCTCCCTCTCCCCGCTCCCCCCGCCCTCTCTCTCTCTACCTGCTCTCTCCCTCTTACCGCTCTCTCTCTCTCTCCTCCCACTTCTCTCTGTCTCTGTCTCTGTCTCTGTCTCTGTCTCTCTCATCTCTCTCTCTCTCCTCTCTTTTTCTCTCTCTCTGCAATTAGTTGCTGGATGTTTACATCCTCATTTCTCTCACCCACTGCTTTTGTCTGTCTGTCTGTCTGTCTGTCTGTCTGTCTGTCTGTCTGTCTGTCTGTCTGTCTGTCTGTCTGTCTGTCTGTCTGTCTGTCTGTCTCTCTCTCTCTCTCTCTCTCTCCTCTCTCTCTCTCTCTCTCTCTCTCTCTCTCTCCTCTCTCTCCCACCCACCCCTCTCTCTCCCTCCTTTCGTAAGAGTAGGCCATCGTGTGCTGGTGGGAACAGATGACATTTACAAAACTGCATACACACGGGACTGAATGTAAAAAAGCACAAGAGTGCTTATTCCATTATCCTCGATATATAAGAATAAATCAAATCAAATCAAATCAAATCAAATCTCTCTCTCTCTCTCTCTCTCTCTCCTCTCTCTCTCCTCTCTCTCTCTCTCTCTCTCTCTCTCTCTCTCTCTCTCTGTCTGTCTGTCTGTCTGTCTGTCTGTCTGTCTTTTTTTTCTCTCTCTCTCTCCCTGTCCCCCTTTCCCCCTCTCCCCCCTCTCTCCCTCTCTCCCCCTATCTCTCCCCCTCTCTCTCCCCCTTCTCTCTCTCCCGCTCTCTTTCTCCCCCTTCCCCCTCTTTTCCCTCTCTCTCCCTCTCCCCCTCCCCCCTCTCTCCCCACTTCCCCGCTCTCTCTCTCCCTCTCCCCCCTCTCTCTCCTCTACCTACAGCCTCTCACCAGTCGAGTGCAGTCTTAGCAGCATGAAGAAAGTTCTGGCGTCAGGCAGATCCACGCGAGGAGAGAAGGAAGAAGAAGAAGAAGAAGAAGAAGAAGAAGAAGAAGGAAGAAGAAGAAGAAAAGAAGAAGAAGAAGAAGAAGAATTGGAAGAAGAAGAATTGGAAGAAGCAGAAGAAGAAGAAGAAGAAGAAGAAGAAGAGAGAAGAAGAATTAAGAGAGAAGAAGAAGAAGAAGAAGAAAAAAGAAGAAGAAGAAGAAGAAGAAGAAGAAGAGAAGAAGAAAAGAATGAAGAGAAGAGGGAAAAGACAGAAGAAAGAAGAGAGGAAGAAGAAGAAGAATTGGAAGAAAGAATTGGAAGAAGAAGAAAAGAAAAGAAGAAGAAGAGAAGAGAATGCGAAGAAAAGAATTGCGAAGAAGAAGAAGCGAAGAAGAAGGAAGAAGGAAGAATGAAGAAGAAGAAAAGAAGAAGAAAGAAGAAGAAGAAGAAAGAGAAGAAGAAGAAGAAGAAGAAGAAGAAGAAGAAGAAATGGAAGAAGAAGAAGAATTGCAGAAAGAAGAATTGCGAAAGAAGAGAATTGCGAAGAAGAATGCGAAGAAGAAAAGAAGAAGAAGAAGAAGAAGAAGAAGAAGAAGAAGAGAAGAAGAAGAATTGGAAGAAGAAGCGAAGAAGAAGAAGAAGCAGAAGAAGAAGCGAAGAAGAAGATGGAAGAAGAATTGCGAAGAAGAAGAAAGAAGAGAAGAAGAAGAAGAAGAAGAAGAAGAAGAAGAAGAAGAAGAAGAAGAATGGAAGAAGAAGAAGAAGAAGAAGAAGAAAGAAGAATGGAAGAAGAAGAAGAAGCAAGAAGAAGAAGAAGGAAGAAGAAGAGAAGAAGAATTGGGAAGAAGAACGAAGAAGAAGAAGAAGAAGAAGAAGAAGAAGAAGAGAAGAAGAAGAAGAAGAAGAAGAAGAATTGGGAAGAAGAAGAAGAAGGAAGAAGAAGAAGAAGAAGAAGAAGAAGAAGAAGAAGAAGAATTGCGAAGAAGAATTGCGAAGAAGAAGAAGAAGAAGAAGAAGAAGAAGAAGAAGAAGAAGAAGAAGAAGAAGAAGAAGAAGAAGAAGAAGAAGAAGAAGAAACAAGAAGAACAAGAAGAAGAACAAGAAGAAGAACAAGAAGAAGAACAAGAAGAAGAACAAGAAGAAGAACAAGAAGAAGAAGAATTCGAATGCCTGCAGAGTCTGGTCGGTGTGCGGGCAGCAACTGGGACAGGCTGAGAGACAGAGAGATGGACAGAGAGATAGACAAAGAGATGAGCATATGGACAGGCTGAGAGACAGAGAGATGAACAGAGAGATAGACAGAGAGATAGACAGAGAGATGGACAGAGAGATAGACAGAGAGATAGACAGAGAGATGAACAGAGAGATGGACAGAGAGATAGACAGAGAGATAGACAGAGAGATGAGCATATGGACAGGCTGAGAGACAGAGAGATGGACAGAGAGATGGACAGAGAGATGGACAGAGAGATAGACAAAGAGATGAGCATATGGACAGGCTGAGAGACAGAGAGATGAACAGAGAGATAGACAGAGAGATAGACAGAGAGATGGACAGAGAGATAGACAGAGAGATAGACAGAGAGATGAACAGAGAGATGGACAGAGAGATAGACAGAGAGATAGACAGAGAGATGAGCATATGGACAGGCTGAGAGACAGAGAGATGGACAGAGAGATGGACAGAGAGATGGACAGAGAGATGAGCATATGGACAGGCTGAGAGACAGAGAGATGGACAGAGAGATAAACAGAGAGAAGGACAGAGAGATGAGCATATGGACAGGCTGAGAGACAGAGAGATGAACAGAGAGATGAACAGAGAGATAGACAGTGAGATGACCAGAGAGATGAGCATATGGACAGGCTGAGAGACAGAGAGATGGACAGTGAGATGAACAGAGAGATGAACAGAGAGATAGACAGAGAGATGAACAGAGACATGGACAGAGAGATAGACAGAGAGATGGACAGAGAGATGAGCATATGGACAGGCTGAGAGACAGAGAGATGGACAGTGAGATGAACAGAGAGATGAACAGAGAGATAGACAGAGAGATGAACAGAGACATGGACAGAGAGATAGACAGAGAGATGGACAGAGAGATAGACAGAGAGATGAACAGAGAGATGGACAGAGAGATAGACAGAAAGATAGACAGAGAGATGAAGAGAGAGATGGACAGAGAGATAGACAGAGAGATGAGCATATGGACAGGCTGAGAGACAGAGAGATGGACAGTGAGATGAACAGAGAGATAGACAGAGAGATGAAGAGAGAGATAGACAGAGAGATAGACAGAGAGATGAACAGAGAGATGGACAGAGAGATAGACAGAAAGATAGACAGAGAGATGAAGAGAGAGATGGACAGAGAGATAGACAGAGAGATGAGCATATGGACAGGCTGAGAGACAGAGAGATGGACAGTGAGATGAACAGAGAGATGGACAGAGAGATAGACAGAGAGATGAAGAGAGAGATAGACAGAGAGATAGACAGAGAGATGAGCATATGGACAGGCTGAGAGACAGAGAGATGGACAGAGAGATGAACAGAGAGATGAACAGAGAGATAGACAGATAGACAGATAAACAGAGAGATGGACAGTGAGATGAACAGAGAGATGGACAGAGAGATAATCAGAGAGATGGACAGAGAGATGGACAGAGAATAGACAGAGAGATGAGCATATGGACAGGCTGAGAGACAGAGAGATGGACAGAGAGATGAACAGAGAGATTGACAGAGAGACAGAGAGATGGACAGAGAGATAGACAGATAGACAGAGAGATGGACAGAGAGATAGACAGATAGACAGAGAGATGGACAGAGAGACGGACAGAGAGATTGACAGAGAGACAGAGAGATGGACAGAGAGACAGAGAAATGGACAGACAGACAAATAGATAGACAGAGAGACAGACAGGCTGAGAGAAAGAGAGATGAACAGATAGACAAATAGATAGACAGGGAGACAGACAGGCTGAGAGACAGAGAGATGAACAGATAGACAGATAGATAGATAGGGAGACAGACAGGCTGAGAGACAGAGAGATGGACATAGAGATAGATAGACAGAGAGACAGACAGGCTGATAGACAGAGAGATGGACAGAGAGATAGATAGACAGAGAGACAGACAGGCTGATAGACAGAGAGATGGACAGATAGATGGACAGAGAGACAGACAGATAGACAGAGAGACAGACAGGCTGATAGACAGAGAGACAGACAGGCTGATAGAGAGATGGACAGAGAGATAGATAGACAGAGAGACAGACAGGCTGATAGACAGAGAGATGGACAGAGAGATAGATAGACAGAGAGACAGACAGGATGGGCCACAGAGAGATTGACAGATAGATGGACAGAGAGACAGATAGATAGACAGAGAGATGGACAGATAGACAGACGGACAGACAGATAAGCAGGCTCGTAGACAGAGAGACAGACAGGCAGGCTTATAGACAGAGAGACAGACAGGTAGGTAGGCAGGCTAATAGAAAGACAGACAGACAGTCAGGATTACAGTCAGACAGACAGGCAGACAAACAGGCTGACGGAGGCAGATGTACAAGAAACAGAATCTTAGCAAACAGAATGCAATTAAAGACAGACAGAATCTTAGCAAACAGAATGCAACATATCAGAGACAGACAGAATCAGTGCAAACAGAATGCAACATATCAGAGGCAGACAAACAGAATCTAGCAAACAGAATGCAACATATCAGAGACAGACAGAATCTTAGCAAACAGAATGCAACATATCAGAGACAGACATAATCTTAGCAAACAGAATGCAACATATCAGAGACAGACATAATCTTAGCAAACAGAATGCAATATATCAGAGACAGACAGACAGACAGAATCTTAACAAACAGAATGCAACATATCAGAGACAGGCAGACAGAATCTCATTGTTATCACTGAACTCCCTTAGTGGCCACTCCACTTTGCAAATTTTGGTGATTTCCTTCTTTGTTTTCGAAAAAGAAGATTA
>CM060350.1:808537-825103 GCA_030674155.1 Stramonita haemastoma
TGAATAAACAAAAAGATGAATAAATAGATGAATAAATATATTAATCAATAAGTAGACAGATGAATAAATGAATATATAAATAAACGAATAGATGAATAAATAAATAAATAATATAAATGAATGAATGAATGAATGAATGAATGAATGAATGAATGAATGAATGAATGAATGAATGAATAAATAGATGAATAAATAATGAATGAATGAATAAATAAATAAATAAATAAATAAATACATGAATAAATAAATGGATTAATAAATAAATAAATAAATAAGTAAATCAATCAATCAATAAATAACTACATAAATCAAGGCAAGCCCTGTCAATCTGTTCAATCCAGGTGACAGAGGACGACAGGCTAGTTACAGTCCCTATCTAACTCTAGAGTGTGGCCAAAGCGCCTGCCAGTTATGGACAAGCAACATCTCCGGTAGCGGACATCAAGAGGAAAATTCATGGCGTCTGACACGCTTTGCACCCAGCCCGGGTACGGTACCCACCCCCACCCCGGGTACCCCCACCACCCCCCACCCCGGGTACGCTCACTACCCCCACCCCGGGTACCCCCACACCCCCACCCCGGGTACCCCCACCACCCACCACCCCGGGTACCCCCACCACCCCCCACCCCGGTTACCCCCACCACCCCCCACCCCGGTTACCCCCACCCCCCCCCACCCCGGTTACCCCCACCATCCCCCACCCCGGTTACCCCCACCACCCCCCACCCCGGGCACCCTCACCTACCCCACCCTGGGTACCCTCACTACCCCCAACCCGGGTACCCTCACCTACCCCACCCCGGGTACCCTCACTACCCCCAACCCGGGTACCCTCACTAACCCCACCCCGGGTACCCCCACCACCCCCCACCCCGGGTACCCTCACAAGGCAAGGCATACACATGCATACAACCCCTCAATCTAGCCTCACTTTTCTCAAAGTGTGCATAACTATAATCTATTGGCTGTACTACTTGCAACAACTACTATTTGCAACAAAATTGCAACAATTCCATAAAAAATGAGAGGGCAAAATCAGGAAAAAGATATCAGCTGTATACTTTTTTTTTCTTTTTCACACTCTATGACATACTTCAATCAAACTTACGACGCTTTTTAATTGTCTCCCCCTGATAAAGAACACTGTTGCCTTCTTTGAGGTGACTAAAATTCATAAAGGCTCGCTCTTTCATGGGAGATAATCCACACGCATGCGCACAACTTCTAAATTGTCTCCCATGGTTGAAGAACGCTGTTGCCTTCTTTGGGGCTACTAAATTTCATAAAGGCAGGGGAGGTAATTTGAGAAACTTGCATGATGACTAGTTCCTGCAGAATTCTGCCGTCATTGCCAAAATGTCACCGTTTAAATCGCAGAAAAGATCATCAGATGATGAATACATTCCATTATATGATAAATCCACTATAACATTTAATCAAACATTCATATAAATGTACCATCAAGATGATGAATACATTCCATTATGTGAGAAATCCACAATTAAAAATTAACCAAGCATTCATATAAATGTACCTGACTAACAAGAAGAGTGGCTTCAGTTGCCAGCTTTTATTATTATGGAGTAGAGTCCCTTCATCATCGTCAGATTTTATGCAGGCCATCACTTTTAATCGCCATGACGATAGCCGATTTCCGACCTCAAAGATGCTGTCAAAACACTGTTGTCGAACATCATTATCATTATGTGTACTGCTACATTTCATTACATACACTGCACCAGCTTTTGTTCCGACAAACTGACTATATTCAAACCACGCTGGCCTCTTTGGGGCTGTGGTGTCGCCACAAGCCTTGCGCCACACAATTATCAAAGATGTTGGTAAATTGTGTATGCATACAGTACAGCACTCTCTTGGTGCCATGGGCTCTGTTACTGTGCGAAAGTTGGGATAGGGCGGGGCTCAAACCAAACGCGTCTTATTCTTGGGGTTGTGTATGGGCGCGTGCTGTGTTTGTGTGTGTGTTTTTTTGTGTGTCTGCCTGAAGCGGCAGCCCTGCACCTTGCTCTAGTGCATCGTGTTCTTGTATGTTATGAGAGAGAGAGAGAGAGAGAGAGAGAGAGAGAGAGAGAGAGAGAGAGAGAGAGAGAGAGAGAGAGAGAGAGAGAGGAGAGAGAGAGGAGAGAGAGGAGAATTATTCATGACTGTAACTCTGAACAAAGACCTGGTCAAGCTTCAGTTTTTATTTTCAGACTTCTTTGGCACCACGTTTCATCAGGTGTTGACACTGTGTTGAAGATAACTCAGTTTCCTTATCACTTTGTTTTCTTTCAGCTGCCAGCCGGCTACCCAACCCTAACTCCAGCTTTTCTTTGGGGGCTGAAGGGGGAGGTAGGCTTTTCCCAATGCTCTGACCAGCAGTGACGTAACAATGACCCACCAACTGACTTTTGTCCGATTCTGAATTATCATACCAGCATTTGAACATACCTCAGACCACAATGACGTGTTCATGTGTTCATTCCAACACGCTTTTAAAAAATTGAGGGGACAATAGCTTAATTCCAGCCACGTATCTTTACAGCCAGAAAGGACAGACACCTTGAATAAATAAGTGCAAAACTGCTCTTTAAAAAAAGTTTTTTATAACCAAGTCACAGTACATTCCTGTGTGTGAAATTCGGGCTGTTCAAGACACCTACAAAACACTTCTGTAAACAATAATTACCATCAAGGAAACCTATACGCTCACAATGTGGCCAGCCTAACAATGAAAAGAAAAACCACGAAAAGCAAAAGAAAAAAAATAAAAGAGCAAAATCGTATAAAAGAAATATCAAATAGGAGCGAAACAGCTTTCAAAGTTATACAAACCAGTTTTAAATCAACCTCAATACATTAAGATATAATTGGATTTATTATTATATAATATATATATATATATATATATATAAATATATAATATTATATATATCAAATATATACATATATATAATTTTATAAAATATATAGATATAATATATAATATAGATATATAATATATATATAGATATAGGAATAAAGAGGAGAATATAGAGAAGAGATATATAGAGATATTATATATGTAGTATATATAATGATATATGTATATATATTATATATAGTATATAATATATATATTGTGTATATAATAAATATAATATATATATAATATAGATATATATATATATATATATATATATATATATATATATATATATATATCAAGATGAAGGAGAAAATGCAATTATTCAGGACGATGATACATAAGGCATTACAAATCTATAAGCCAAACCCTTTATACGAAAAATGATACATTATGTGTGTGTGTGTGTGTGTGTGTGTGTGTGTGTGTGTGTGTGTGTGTGTGTGTGTGTGTGTGTGTGTGTGTGTGTGTGTGTGTACACGTGTGTGTGTGTGTATGTGTACATGTGTATGTGTGTGTGTGTGTGTGTACACGTGTGTGTGTGTGTGTGTGTGTGTGTGTGTGTGTGTGTGTGTGTGTGTGTGTGTGTGTGTGTTGGTGGTGTGTGATGTGTGGTGTGTGTAGAGTGGTGTGTGAATGTGCGTGTGTGAGTGTGCGTGTGTGAGTGTGTGGTGTGTGTACACGTGTGTGTGTGTGTGTGTGTGTGTGGTGTGTGTGTGTGTGTGTGTGTGTGTGTGTGTGTGTGTACACGCGCGTGTGTGTGTGTACATGTGTCTGTATATGTGTCTGTATGTGTGTGTTATGTGTACATGTGTGTGTATATGTGTCTGTATTTGTGTGTGTGTGTGTGTGTGTGTGTGTGTGTGTGTGTGTGTGTGTGTGTGTGTGTGTGTGTGTGTGTGTACATGTGTTGTGTGTGTGCGTGTTTGAGGAGGAGAAAAAACAAGCAAAGAAGGGATAAAAGGGAAAAACACACACACAAAAACATAAAAACACTTAAACACAAAAATTTAAAAACATACCTCTATATTTGAACAGTAAAATACAATGTCAATACAACATAATACCAAACACTCCTATAGAAGGATAAGTCTAGCCAACAAGTGAAGTGGAGAGGTGAAAAAAGAAGAGACAGAGAGGAGGGGGGAGAGGGGTAGAGAGGGGGGTGGGAGAGAAGGGAGAAGAGAAGGGGGGGAGAGGGGGGGGAGGGGGCTAGGGGGGGGGGGAAGAAAAATGGAAGGAGAGAAGGAAGGAGAGGAGAGAGGGGAGAGAGAGAGGGGGCTAGAGAGAGGGGGGGGGGAGAGAGAGAGGGAAGAGGGGATGAGAGGGGAAGGAGGGGGAGAGAGGGGGGGGAGAGAGAGAGAGGGGGAGAGAGAGGGGGAGAGAGAGAGGGGGGGAGAGAGAGAGAGGAGAGAGAGGGAGAGAGAGGGGGAGAGAGAGGGAGAGAGAGAGGAGGAGAGAAGAGAGAGAGAGGGAGAGAGGGGAGAGAGAGAGAGAGAGAAGAGAGAGAGAGAGAGAGAGAGAGAGAGAGAGAGAGAGAGAGAGAGAGAGAGAGAGAGAGAGAGAGAGAGAGAAGAGGGGGGGGGGCATCTTCAAATTACATCATCATAAAAAACCAATCAATGCAGTATTTGAAAACATCCATAAAAACACTTCTTTTAACAATAATTATCATTAGTGAAACCTAGAGGCTCGTAATATTTCCAAAAGACTGACAATGAAAAAAAAAAAAAACGAGAAGCAAACAAACTAAACGAATATAAGAACAAAAAACAAAGGATTAAAACAAAACTATGTACATGAAAATATCAAATAGCAGCGAAACAACCATTAAAGTTATACAAGCCAGTTTTAAATCGAGCTCAATGCATTAGAAATAATATATATACTATTAAAGAAGAAGATTGCAATCATTTAGGACGATGGTACACAAGGCATCAAAAATCTATAACCTAAAACATTCATATTATGAAAATCAATGCATTCCATGTATGAGGGAATACGAAATAAAAGAAGTAGTGATAAAACGGTAAAAGAACATGGAGAGTATAGGAAATTCATAGAGAGAAGAGGGAGCCATCAATAAGAGAAATATCCAAACAAAAAGACAAAGAAAGAAACAATGCAACTACATGCAGGCAAAACACCTCAAGATATAGTATGTATGGACACATCTGTATAAAAGACTGTCTAGTAATTAGAAATAAATTAATGCATTTTCAACTAATGTAATACATAACAATGGAAAATCAGAATTTTTTTCAAATAATAATACACAAACTACAAGTCCTAACACAGCAACTAAGACAGTTTTCCTATTTAAAAAAATGTTCAGTTGATTTCCAATAACATGGATTTCAAATAACATACAAGTGCCCAGTTCCTAAACATAGGGAAAAGAATGCTAGGAAGGGGGAGGGATTGGAGGGGTGGTGCAGAAGGAGCAGTCTATCAATGGGCTGGGAGTGCCATGACCTGGGTAATGGGCATGTCTCTGACCTACAGCATAGCACGAGGCAAGAGGGAAATCAGTGAACAGGATACACCAATCCAAGATGCCTGTAATCTTATGCTCACAGAATCAAGGGCAACATGGTTTCTTAAACAAGGTTTTGTCACAATAAAACTAAAAGGAAAATGTTTTTTCTGATGTAAGGTTGTTAACTAAGATCTACACAGAACATTTTTTTCTTTTTCAAATACTGCAATTGTGTTTCTATGTGCGATATTCGTACGCTTGCTTTGTATCTACCCTTTCCAAAACTATGAAAAATCAGTCAATAATGGTTACAGCTACAAATCCAGCAGTTTTCTACAGGTTTCTATAAACCATACACAGAAAACTTAAATTTATGACTATTACTTCAGAAAGCATTATCTTTATTTTACAACACCCATATAAAACACACAACACACACAGACACACTTACCCCCACCCCACCCCTACACACACTTACCAACACACTTACCCTCCACCCTCCCCCACACACACAGGTTGACAAATACCTGTGGTATAAAATACTCCCCACACAATCTCTCTCTCGTTCTACTCTCTCCATCTTCTCTCTTCTCTCTCTCTCTCTCTCTCTCTCTCTCTCTCTCTCTCTCTCTCTCTCTCTCCTCTCTCATTTCTCTCCTCTCCTCCTCTCCCCCACTGCAACCATTTTCCCCCTCCCCACTGAACATCTACACACACACACACACACACACACACACACACACACACACACACACACACACACACACACACACACACACACACAGCACACACACACACACACACACACACACACACACACACACACACACACACACACACACACACACACACACATTCTAAAAACTAGAAACCCTACTTCTGGTTTTGAACAAACTTTTTTTTTAATGCTCTTCCCTTTGAATTTATCCAAGCATGTTTTCTAAAACCAGCTACCTCTACTTTTTGTGTTCCATTTATTTTCTAAAATGCTCTCCACCCTCCCCCAACCCTAATGACAGTTTGACTGCCTCCCCCTATCCCCATACAATAAAATACAAATACTGTTAGTATCTAAAAATAAAACCCCAAACAACCGAGTATGAACACTTTAGAAAACTGAATTTGAATATCTTATCTCAAAAAAATATCTCCCAAACACGAGAAACTCATCCCCATCTCCAACCATTACACCTCTTTCCCCATCTCTATGTTACATACCTGAACATTCAACACCCCCCTCCAATCCCTCCACCCCTTCCTAGCATTCTTTCCCTGAAAAGCTAGCACCCTGCCCCTACCAACCCTAGCAGCAGTCTCTATGATGTATTCTTCTATCTCTTCAGTCGGAATACGGCTGCCTTCATGGCGGGCAAAAAGCAGTTGCAACAACGGCTGCATAGGAAAACCTCTGACCATTGAGGAACCTTACAGCTCTTGCTGAGGAACCATTTCTTTTTTATATAAGTATTGGTATTTGGTTATGATCATTTTAAAATCCTTTTGGTGCCTTTAAAACAGATCACTGTTCGCGTATGCTTTTTGTTTTGTTTTTGAAAGTGTCCTGCAAGGCTGTTCTGTGCTTATCCTTTTACTCTTAAATAAACGATTCAAATCAATTCCTTTCAACTCTAAAATTAATTTGAAAAAAAAAGTGTTTAGCCAGTGTGTCAGCATATACCATGTTGACTACCTGCCTTTTGTGTCCACATGTGGGGCCAGGGTTAAGAGTTGAGGTTAGTGTTAGAATTAGTGTTAGTTAACAACAGGGAAGGGTTGTCTGTCAGATGGTCGGTCTGAATGTTAGATGGAATGTGGACACAATAGCATATAGAATAATGGTATGTAGCTATAGACACAATGGTATTTATTATTTTCATGTTTATTATTCTACCGACCACAACGGCTATACCTATTTTGCAGTAATATGGAGCTTTAAACCAGAGTCACCTGTTCTATCAAAAAGCTGAGGCTATACATTAGATATCGATGTCGAGAAAATTCCAGTTCTGCTATCATTGAAAGAAGAGTGAAGATTTGACATACTTTGAACAAGTTGCATCCACTTAAAATAGCTCAAAAAAGAAACCGTGTAAGATCCTCGAAGTCGGAGTGCAGCTACCTTAATGGTTGGCAACAACGGTTGCGTATGCACAACTCTGACTGTTGGTTAACCTCGGAGCTCTAGCCTGGGAACTAAAAAACCAAGAAAATTCTATTAGCGAGCCCTCTTTTTTCTATCCCCACTGCTCTAAATGTGCACCCATACCCCTCCTAAACTCCCCTTTCCCCTTCCTTCCCTCTCCTACCAATCTGATGTCTCCTCCCACAAACTATCCCCTTTCCACACACACACACACACACACACACACACACACACACACACACACACACCACACACACACACACACACACACACACACCACACACACACACACACACACACACACACACACACACACACACACACGCTCACACACACACACACACACACACACACACACACACACACGCTCACACGCTCACACGCTCACACGCTCACACGCTCACACACACACACACACACACACACACACACACACACACACACACACACACACACACACTAATTTCACCTATGTGAACACAAATTAAACTGAATAAGCACACACACATACACACATCCACACACACCACCAAAACCAATACAAATCAACACACACACACACACACACACACACACACACACACACACACACACACACACACACCCCACACACCACCACCACCACCACCACCACCACCACCACCACCACCACCACACCACCACCACCACCACCACCACCACCACCACCACCACCACCACCACCACCACACACACCACCACAACATCACATCTTAACACATGACAACACACATCTCCCTAAAAACTAACACTAATATTTTTGTGAAATAATCTCATTGATGAAATTCAGACATCAACCCTGAATTCGGATTGCGGCTATCTTAAAGGTGGGCAAGAACAGTCCCATATGCAGAAATCTGTTGGTAAACCTCAGAGCTCTAGCTGAGGAAATTGAGGGGGTGGGAGGGGGTCTTTTTAACTGATTGCAATGAAGGCAAAACAGCAAATCAAAAAATCCAATCCAATCCAATTTGATTTATAACTCCCCAGACCACAGAGACCATATTGAGCAGGGGGAGGGGGGGGGGGGGCAATCACCTTGTCAAATTATTAGATCTCAATTTAAAACTTCGCAACTTAATACTGAATAAACCTAGGGCGAAAATTCAACTCTACTGACGTTCCTTGCATCAACACCCTGGTCAACCATAAGGGTCAACCCAGGACAGTCATAACATGTTCCTTGGAGAGGCGCTTGGCGTAACCAGTCCGGTGACATTTTTCTTTTGAGGTACTGGAAAGTCTTTTCCTTGACTGTAGTGATGTCCTGATAGAGATGTCCTCAAAATGTCATCACATCTGAAAAAAAAGAACAGAAAGAAAAATTTAGGAGACATGCTTGGGGACAAAAAGAATGGACTGGGAAGAAAAAAATTAATAACAAAGAAAAGGAGAGTTGACAGTTTACAGACATCTTTTTTTAAATGAGTGAGAAATGAGGAATGTTATCCTCCTGACAAGGCATTGGGGGTTTTGATGTGTGTGGTGGGGGAGAGGGAGAGGGAGAGAGGGAGGGAGAGAGAGAGAGAGAGAGAGAGAGAGAGGGAGAGAGAGAGAGAGAGAGAGAGAAGAGAGAGGAGGGAGGAGAGAGGGAGAGAGAGAGAGTAGGGAGAGAGAGAGGGAAGAGAGAGAGAGACAGAGACAGACAGAGAGGGAGGAGGGAGGGGGAGATAGAAAGAGGGAGAGAGAGAGAGGGAGAGAAGAGAGACAGAGGGAGAGGGAAGAGAGGGAGGGAGGGGAGTAAGAAGAGAGGAGAGAGGGGGAGAGAGAGAGAGAGAGAGGAGAGAGAGAGAGGAGAGGGAAGAAGGGAGGGGAGAGAGGAGAGAGAGAGAGACAGAGACAGAGAGAGACGGAGAGGGAAGGAGGGAGGAAGGAGAGGGGAGATAAAGAGAGAGGAGGGGAGAGAGAGAGGAGAGAGGGGAGAGAAGGGAGAGAGAGAGAGAGAGAGAGAGAGGAGGGAGAGAGAGAGAGGGAGAGAGAGAGAGAGAGAGGAGAGAGAGAGAGGAGAGAGAGAGAGAGAGAGAGAGAGAGAGAGAGAGAGAGAGGAGAGAGAGAGAGAGAAGAGAAGAGAGAGAAATTATGTCTTTTCTAGCCCTCACTACATTGCGTGCCTACATCAGGAGTAGGTGTGTGTTATTTTTTTATTTGAAGTTATCTTGGAATCTTTAAACAAATTTAAAACGTAACTTTTTTCAATATTATAATTTCTATCTGGTATGTCCTTGTCAGTGTTATAATTGCCTTCATCAGATGATTAAAATATTTTTGACTTGACAAATTTGAGGCAGAGAAAACAATGGGAAGACAACATCAGAGAGTGGACTGGCCTTGAGTGGAATAACATATTGATGAAAGCTAAGAACCACAAGGAATGGAGGAAGCTGGCTTCAATATCTTCAGTGTTGCCCCAAGATCAACGAGACTATAGGATAGGTGAAGGCGAATAGTCAATGTCGAACTTAGGTGATGTATATGATATATTGAGGAGTGTGGGGAATTATTCCGCCATTAATGTTCTCCTGTTGCCATGGATGCAGTGTCATTCTACAGTGATGAATGAGGATATCAACAGCGTAATTGCTTTAAATATTTGTAAGAAAAGCTGGTGCTATGCATCATAATGACTGTAAATTTAAACTCAATTTACTCAGATACTCTTGAATATCACCTTTTTTGCAGCGATATTAAAGAACTCTATGTGATCAGAATCTGTGGTCTGAATGACTACTCATATTTTTTTTATCTTAGAAAAATGTATGAACAATATCTTTAAAAACAGTGTTGGATACAGCTGGAATCTATCAGGTTAGAACAATACAAACACAAATACAAGACACACAGACAGATGCAAATCAGAGGGAATAGTCACTTATGAGTTGTAAATCTATTTCTATATCACTTTAAATTCGTAGCAGATTTCTCTGCATGAAATTCGGGCTGCTCTCCCTGGGGGACAGCGCGTCACCACAAGAGCAGCGCCACCCATTATTTTTCTCTGTCTGCATGTGTATTTTTCCCTATCAGAGTGGCTTTTTTCTGCAGAATTTTGCCAAGGACAACTGTCTTGCTGCCGTGGCTTCTTTTATGTGCGCTAAATGCGTGTTGCAAACGGGAACTCAGTTTATCGCCTCATCCAAAATACTAGCACCCAGACCACCACTCACAGTCTAGTGGATAGGGGTGGTGGTGGTGGACAGCAAGCTGTTACCTGATCCTGTGCTGGTAACCGACAAGTGGCGCTGGATGGCGTGTCTGTTCTTCGGCCACTTGGTTCCTGTCCAGTTGTTCCTGTCAGCAGTTAAAAGTCATCAGTGACAGGAAAATGTGGAATGTTAGCTCATACGCAACGATGATTTTATCTTACCACTTTGAATCGGAAAAAAAATCACCATTGATCTTTACAGACATTGACTCGTTTCAACTCTTCCTTTGTTACCTCAAATATAAAAACATGCTTTAAACACATGGCTTCGGAAGAGAATAAATTCACAATCACTCTTTAAAGACATAACTATTTTTCTTTTTTTCTGTTCAAATGTTCAAAAGATTCAATTTTATGTGAATACAGCATAGTTTATGTGAATAGAAAATAAATCGGAATTATTCTTTGAACAACATCACACTTTCACCCTATTGGTTACAAATGATAGCAATCTTCTAACCAGAACTTTCCCGAATGTCAGACATCTTGACTCCATTCCACGCAGGTACATACAGGCATGTTTGCAGTACAGCAGTAGCGATGCTTGTCCCCATTCAGTCAGGCTCCTCCTGTCTCGGAGGACAATGGCTGTGTCTTCTCTCTGCTTCAGTCGTGCTGGGGGCTATGTCTGGAGCTGCTCACAAGTCCAACCCGTGCATGGCAGCCTCTGGTGCAGTTGTAGCAGACAGCATTGGATGGCGAGTTGATGGCCTGGTTTAGCAGTCCCTTCTACTTTGGATTGCACTGGAACTGTTGTGGCTCATATGGTACCTCGTTGAATAGAAAAAATCACAACGTTTGAAATAAGAGAAAATTCTAACATTAGCAGTACATGATTTGTCTATTAAGAAAAAAAGATGACCAGCTGCAATGTTGCAGTGGCTAACACACTGAACTTGGTGGTTTACGAGTCCAAATCTCATGAAAAACGTTTTTATCGCTTTTTTTAAAACTCCATCCTGCTCCTACCTAGAGAAAAACCTAAAGGCTTAATGGGAAGACTGGGACCACAAATAAGAGCATGAACCACTTTACAGATGTAACACAGAAATGTTTTAACTACACCAACACTGCACCAACACCTAAATAGTGGCCAAACATTGGGGGCATACACAAAAATTTCCCCATTGCAGAACCATTGGAGGAACGAGAAAAGACAGAGAGAAACAATAGAAGAGAGCAGTAACAACAAATTTGACAGACAAAAGTATCAGATCAGAAAAATCAGAATATAGAAGCAAAATCTAAATACCTTATGTAGTTTCAGAAAAGGCAGTTCATGATGGCTGCCCTCACACACCTCAGGTCACTGGCACTTGATTCCAGACCCAGAGCCCCTGAAAGCAGTAAGTCATCCATCAGCAGACTGAAAATTCTAGTTTAATTGGCTCCGATATCATAACGATTTAATTTCATCTGGCAGATTTCACTATGCTTCTTCGCCAGTTCATATTCACATTAGAATCCAACTAATTTATGGAGCTATATATTCTAAAACTACAGATGGACAAGTTATTCTAATCAAATGCACTAAATCAATACATTTTATTCCAGTTTTCAAACAAGGAGGCTTTGCTGTCCACACAATCATGATATTCTCCATTCCAGAGTTAGAAGCTGCCATGTCTACAGCAAAGTACTTACAGTTACAGACAGATGCCAGGATCTCATGCAGCAGATGACTCCAAGGCGATGATCAGCAGAACCTGGCCCACTGTTGAGTCTTCAGGATGATCCACATAATGACTCACCACCAGGTTAGGACCCATGTTTATAAAGGGGGGGAAGGACAAGGAAACGCCTTAGGAATGGAAGGAATGATCCGTTCACAATACCTCATGAAAACTGTTGGTGGTGCTGGTATTTTCAGACACAAGGAAACCTATCAGAAATGGAAGGGACTGACCGAGTCACAATACCTCATGAAAGCCGTCTCAAAGCCGCTGGTATTTTCAGACATAAGGAAAAACTGTCAGAAACTGAAGGGAATGACTGAGTCACTGTACCTCACGAAAGCTGTCTCAAAGCTATTGTAGATGCTGGTATTTTCAGACCAAAGGAAACCCATCAGAAAAGTACAGAAATGACCAAATCACAATGCCTCATGACCCTAGACTCCAAGCCATTGTAGGAGGCGGTGGTGTTTTCGGATGAGAAGATAGATCACTGTCACCCACATTGCTCTCAGATTTCTTGCATTATGTTTTTCCCTATTTTATTTTGATTTTTTTTTGGTTTTTATTTCATTTATTCCCTTTTATCTTATTTATTTTGTTTTGTTTTTATTGACCTTAGTCTAGATTATGTCTGACTTTTAATTCATTTTATTTTGTTTATTTTACTTTATTTAATTTTAATTCTATTTTTAGTTTAGACTGAACCCTACTTTTTGTTTTTGTTTCAGAATTTTTATCATTTTATTTTCTCTAGATTTTTTTTAGGTTTATGATTTTATTTCATCTCACTTTATTTTGTATAACTAATTTTAGTTGATATTAATTTTATTTGAGCAAGGAATACTGATTGCAATCGGAAGGCGCCCAGTGATCAATTGAAGACAGCTGACAGGGAAGCTCTAACAAAGACTGAACCAATGGACACAAAGACTGAAACATGGACACAAAGACTGGAATATGGACACAAGACAAACAGACACGAAAAAACAATACTGGTGGACACAAAGACAAACAGACAGACAAAAAACAGACACAAACTGAAGTGGACACAAAGACTGGAAACTAGACACGAAAGATGGAAAAGCACAAAGACTGAACATAGACAAAGATGGAACTAGACACAAAGACTGGAACATAGACACAAAGATGGAACATAGACACAAAGATGGAACATAGACACAAAGATGGAACATAGACACAAAGATGGAACATAGACACAAAGATGGAAATAGACACAAAGACTGGAACATAGACACAAAGACTGGAACATAGACACAAAGACTGGAACATAGGAACACACAGACCAAGATGGAAAAATGGGACACAAAGACTGGAACTACACCTAGACACAAAGACAAACCAAAGCCGGACACAAAGACTGGAAGCGGGACACACAGACTCAAAGCCAAGCAGCACAAAAAGACCAACCCAAAGCCAGACAAGGGGCAACATCTGACCAGAGCAAAGGGGAAATATTACACAGGGAAAATCTGTAAATCAGCTGAGCAAGGAAGCAACTCACTGTCTGACTAGCAAGCTTTGCATTCCTGATAACCCCAATGATGAACGCCTAGCTAAACTGCTGCAAACTGGAGTCCGCAAAGAAACACCGAAGGATTGGCGAATAACGTACTATTCCTATTCTTAAGATGAAGGATTGACTGATGTACCAGACCTAACGAAAGCAAAATCCTTGAAACATTTTACTGAAATTTTCTTCTTGTTATTCTATTCCCTACCCTCCACTACCAAACATGGGCCCAACAAGGCAAGAGCATTGGGAATCATAGTAAATCTGGCATCGTGGTGTTTGTAGGTTGAAGATTGCCACAAAGTTTCTGAAAATACAAACAAATCTGTGATGAGTAGTGTGCAGAATATGATTAAAGGTCACAGAATATGATTGAAGATTGAAGAGAGAGAGGAGAGAGAGAGAGAGAGAGAGAGAGAGAGAGAGAGAGAGAGGAGAGAGAGAGAGAGAGAGAGAGAGAGAGAGAGAGAGGAGAGAGGAGGGGGGGGGGGGACAGTGACAGAGACAAGAGAGAAAAAAGTTTGTGTGTGTGTGTGGGCGCTCGAGTGCGTGCGTGCGTGGACGTGCGTGCGTGCGTGCGTGCGTGCGTGCGTGCGTGCGTGCGTGCGTGCGTGCGAGCGTGTGTGTGTGTGTGAGCATGTTGTGTGTGTGTGAGCATGTGTGTGTGTGTGTGCGCGGGCGCTCGTGCACGTGTGTGTGCGTGTGCGCGCACGTGTGCATGCATGCTGTGTCTTCGTGCATGTGCATGCGTGCCTGTGTGCGTGTAGGTCTACCCCTGGCGTCATGTTTAGACAACATTCCCGCGGCCAAAATATGGCTACCTTCATTGGAGAACAAAAACGATGCATTACAAAACTTTCACTCTAGGACAAAGTCGAAGTTCTAGCCCAGGAAAAAAGACATCAGGAGAATATGGCACAGGGCGGAATACTGCCTAACATTTTTGCAGCCAAAATCATTTAAAAAACAACAAAACGTATCCGAATAATTCTTGGTTAGAGTAAAGACGGCAAAATGATAGCTAAAATAGAATAATGACAATGACAGATCAGATTCTGTAAAGGACTTTCTCTCAGCGATAGCTTATAGATAATGGACACTGAACAGATCAGATTCTGTACAGGACTTTCTCTCACCACCTCAGCCATACTTGTATCCAGAAAGCTGGCTTCGTATAACACTGCAAAATAATATTTACATTGAATAATAGGCCGATGAATGTGAAATAGAAAATCAAGGTTAAGGATTTTCTCTCTGCACCTTGCTCATATTTCATGTGCAGAAAACTGCTTCATATAAAAGACTGCAGCATTTGCCAATCAGTTATCAAGTTATTGTTAAAATATATTGGCAGCAGAAAATCATGAGAATAAACCCAAGTTCTAAATTTCGTTCGGGCCACCCAAGTTCCTTTCACAGGGAGCAATGCTGGAGAGACTGCCTCTATTTTAGCCACACAGCTGACCAGGCTGTGTTTGAATGGAAGTCTTTGTAAACATGTGCCTTATAAAATTGACAGGCTGCATGCACATGGAAACTGTATGTAAAAAGCTCACGAGTGCTTACTCCTTTATTCTTGAAATATTTTCAAAGTAGAAATCAAGTCACAGGAGTGGGAGCACACAGAAATCTTGCCCCCCCCCCCCCCCCCCCTCTCTCCTCTCCACCATCATGATCATGATCTAAGCAACATTTTCTATAACCTTGAATACAAATTCTTCCTCCCCTCACCTTACTATACTTTTTAATATCGTGTTTTCATTTCGAGCATTTAACGTAATCACCAACAACAAAACAAATGGACACACTACACACACAAAAATAAAGCATACCTGTAGCTTCGGCGAACGGAGACAGGAGAAAGTGGCGCTGTGTGGCGCAGGTGATGCGATTGCATGGTGTGGATTTTCTGCATGCATGTCTACACAATCATCTTTGTCTGTCACGATGCATGGTGTGGATTTTCTGCATGCATGTCTACACAATCATCTTGTCTCAGTCGTTGCCATTCAGAAATGAAAATGTCGGCTTGGCAAGAGTTCTGAAACCCTCTGTGGTTGAGCAGAGTTCGTTTCCATGTGTTGATATCATGGGGCATCAGCTTGGAGGGTCATCACTTGGGTTTTCTCTCTTTCTTCCTTTTTCTTTTTTTCTTTGATTTTTCATCACTGGCTGGCTAACTGGTTGGCTAACTGGTTGGCTAACTGGTTGGCTAACTGGCTGGCTTCTTTCACCTTGCTGTTCAGCGTTTCTCGACATTTTGCTTTGCCGGCCTGCATACATGTGCAGTTGCTGGTTGACGTTGGCTCTGTGTTACAGTGCAAGAAAATGACACTAGAGAGGAGAACAGAAAGAATAAGGACGACGGAGAGAGAGAGAGAGAGAGAGAGAGAGAGAGGGAGAGAGAGAGAGAGAGAGAGAGAGGAGAGAGAGAGAAGAGAGAGAGAGAGAGAGAAAGAGAGAGAGAGACACACACACACACACACACACACACACACACACACACACACACACACACAGAGACAGACAGACAGACAGACAGACAGACACAGACAGACAGACAGACAGAGACAGAGACAGACAGACATAGAGAGAGACAGAGAGAGACA
>CM060350.1:825203-845203 GCA_030674155.1 Stramonita haemastoma
TGGATTACTGGTGAGGGAATTTTCAAAAAAAATGGGGCATAAAAGGGACTTTACATCTTGCGTCACAAAATTCTGTAAATATGTAAGATGTTTATGTGGAGATCATAATTATTTCCAATACTCATATTGTAATTTATTTGAGTGTCCTGTTGTAAAACCCTTTTACCTACATTTTCTGAGCTGTCTCTTGAAAATGCATTTGAAAATTCAAAGTTAGCCTTTCCCATTGCTAGATGTTTACTGCACAGTCTACTTGAATATTTGTTGAAGTATTTTTTTTTAATTTAAATTGTTGTTTCATGATCACACTTTGTGGGGTTTAAACTTTGCTCATGTTTAAGATAACTTCCTTTTTTATCATGATACATTGTTTCTAGTCTTAAGGCACAAAAACACCAACACACGTCCATTCTGTTTGTTGATACATTGTTTCTAGTCTCAAGGCACAAAAACACCAACACACGTCCATTCTGTTTGTTGATACATTGTTTCTAGTCTCAAGGCACAAAAGCACCAACACACGTCCATTCTGTTTGTGTACTGTCTTTCTAGCCTGTACTTTCCTTTCTTGGTCTTCCACAACACTTCCTATCGTCTTCGTCCATTTACTTTTGTTTTATTCTTTTATATCGAGGATAATGGAAAAAGCTCTGATGTGCTTTTTTACAAACAGTTCCCGTGTGTATCCAGTTTTGTAAATGGTGTCACCTGTCCCCGCCGGCACACGATGGCCTACTCTTACGAAAAGTGGAACAGGATTTAACGCGTGCGCTAGATAAACGACAGATCTAAGGCTGATGATTTGTGACTAGCAATGTCTAGAATTCTGGTGACACTGCCATCATCAAATATTTTAGCAAGCAAAGGCAAGAATCTATATTTTCTACAAATGGATTATGAGATATTGTTTCACATTCTTTAACCTAGAAAGAAGCATGTGCATTTACATCTGCTATGAACCACTTGTCTCCAACGTATCCACTCAGTATTCAGATCATTTGGTCCCTCAGGCAGATACACAGACACAGCTTTTATTTATTATCAGATGTTTTCTCTAAATTTACTCGTGCTGCACATGCATTATATCTGAGGCCTGGTTAGGCTCTGGTGAAGGACATAATATGCAGTAATCCACCCCTTCTTGAATGTCTATGGCTGCACTGACTTTAGTTACAGCATCAACTTGCTGATGGACAGGTGGATAGTAATAGCCAGGCAGCTTGGGCAGCTTATTTCTAGTTACTTTGAGTGATTGTAACGTCACAACTTGATAATGATTTTCAGCAAGGTGCTGGATCAAATAGAACAGATCAGTGGACATAGATCTGGCATTCCACTGCATAACGGGAAACGCGCTTTGTTGTTTGGAAGGCATAATATAGTACAAAGCTATTAACTAAATAATTAAAAACTAAACAAACCCAACCCAGAAAAAGATTTTACCGACAAAAAAAGTAATATACAACTTGAAAGTGACTACAGAATCCATAAAAACTTAGGACAAACTACTCATTCAAGAATGTTCACACTGGATTAAGTAAGACAGTTACTACAGATCTGATGTGAGCAAAGCTGAATACCACTACAGCTAGTGCACGGCAAGTTGATGTAAATGACGTAACAGTCCCTGTTTCTCAACACATTGTATGTGTGTGCGATTGTGTGTGTGTGATTGTGTGTGTGTGTGTGTGTGTGTGTGTGTGTGTGTGTGTGTGTGTGTGTGTGTGTGTGTGTGTGAGAGAGAGAGAGTGATGGTGAGAGAGAGAGAGAGAGAGAGAGAGAGAGAGAGAGAGAGAGAGAGAGAGAGATTATTTTTATTGATTATTTTATATAGACTATAATGGAATAAGCGCTGATGTGCTTTTTTTTACATCCAGCCCCCATGTGTTCACAGCTTTGCAAATCTTGTCATCTGTTCCAACCTGCACACAATGAAGGACTCTTACGAAAAGCAGAACAAGATTTAATGTGCGTGCAAGATGTTCTGCGTGCGTTCGCACACGGGGGTTCGGTTTACAGTCTCCTCCGGAGGACTTCTAGGGACAGTGGAGTCAGCACTGATGTTAACTCCAGAGGAAAAATCCCTCGTACGGGAATCGTACGGGAATCGAATTGGGTGGTCAAATTGCAAGCACAATGTTTTGACCACTAGACCACTAGGCTATACCCGTCCCGTGTGTGTGTGATTGTGTGTGTGTTATTGCGAGTGTGTGTGTGTGTGTGTGTGTGTGTGTGTGTGTGTGTGTGTGTGTGTGTGTGTGTGTGTGTGTGTGTGTGTGTGTGTGTGTTTCTTTCTTCAATTTAACGTCTCTTCACTCATAGTGATATTAGACGAGAAACAAAAGTAGAATAAAATTAATTGTGTCACTTGTGTGCTTGAGTGTGTATGTGCGAGTGTGTGAGTATGTATGTCAGTGCACATGCCTACATGTGGATATGAGCAAGTATGTGTGAGCGTGCATGTGCGAAATCATTTGTGTGTGTGTGTGTGTGTGTGTGTGTGTGTGTGTGTGTGTGTGTGTGTGTGTGTGTGTGTGTGTGTGTGTGTGTGTGTGTGAATGCGTGCAACTGTGCATGTAGGTTTGGGTTTGGTAACTAAGGTGGGTGTGTATGTATTTATCCCGTTGAGTGACTGAGAGAATTAAAAGTAAAATGAATAGAATAACCTCACCTACATGTGTCTATCCCTTATCAATCTTAAACCCAAATTCAGACCCATATAATCTATTTCTTGAAGAAAAACGGGAAGGGGGGGGGGGGGTAAATTCCTGAACAAATTAAACTCCTAACAAGAAAGTTTACAAAAATTCGCCAACAGGGCTTTTAACTAAACTTTTAACTATTTCAAACATAATCACATTATCATCAATACTTTTTCATATGATATTAATGAAAACTTATCTATGAGAGTACTATGAAAATAAGGTTGAAGTAGTTTACATTGAAAAATTATATGTCTAGGTGATAAATCAGAGCCACATATACATCTTATTTCTTTACAAAATTTAGTTCTAAAAGCGTCCAATCGAAATCTATATACCAGGCTTCTTAAAAGTCTGTTATAACAATGGCGCACTCTGTCACGTCTCAACGACTCTGCTCTTGAAGAATTCTTTCGTAAATTATAAAAATGGTTCCAACAAGCTTTTTCCAGTAAATGGTTGCCCTCCTGAAGACTAAGTGGAAGATTTAGAGGTGTTGTATCTTCAGCATCAATGTCCATTGCAGCAGCTTTTGCAGAGCTGTCAGCCCATTCTTTTCCATGAATTCCACAATGTGATGGAATCCAGCAAAAGGCAATGGTAGTACCTCGTAAAGACAGAAAATGTACAAGATGAGTAATTTCAATGATTAATTCTCCTCTTACTTTTGTGCTAAAAGTTTTAAGTGCTTGCAAAACAGATTTAGAATCAATGCAAAACAACACCTTATATATATTCATTGGTAAATCTAATATAAAAAAATTTAAAGCCATTAACACAGCAATAAGTTCTGCAGTAAATATAGAATAACTTTTGCCTATATGATAGGATTTTTCTATCTTCAATGTTGGAACTACAAAAGCAGATCCAGCCTGCCCACTTTCAACTACAGAACCGTCAGTAAAAAAAACTTTAAGATAATCATTATAGTTTTCGTCAATATGAGCTCTAGCTATAGCAGCTACAACAGGGCTTTCTTCTTTTCTGATATTAGTATAATCAATATCATATTCAGCTCTGTTTAGTTCGCACTTTGGAATGGTAGAAAAAGCTGGTCGAGGAGCTACACTTCTGACGTTCATTCCTGAAGATATGAACAGATCAGAAGTGTATGAGCTGATTGTTGTCAGAGATTGTATGGATTTGGCTCTCTTGGGAAAACTGACATCAGATTTTAACGTAAGTTCTTTTAAATTAGAATTCGGAATAGTAGAACCTCTTAAAATGTACTTTGCTGAAGCTAGGTGAATTTGCTCTTCAAAAGGTAAGACACCTATTTCAGCATACATTCTTAAAGTTGATATATGTACAGGAACGCCAATTGCCAATTTGAAAGACTTGCTATCTACACTCTGCATTTTTCTCAATAAATACTTAGGAGCAGAGAAAAAAATTTCCTGTGCATAAGTTAACTTCGAACGAACAAGAGCTGTTGCTAAATGAATAAGAGATGAAATATCTTGGCCCCATTGTTGTTTGCTAACAATTTTTAGGACATTTAGACTTTTTCTGGCTTTAGTCAGGACATGCTCTATGTGGTTATTCCATGTTAGTTTTGAAGTGAGAAATACCCCTAAAAATTTTGCAGTTGGTCTGTATTCTAATACAGAATCTCCAATTTGAAAGGAAGGTAGTACCTGTGGATCGTAGCCTGTATTGAAAAGCATCATATGTGATTTTTCAGGGGATAGCATTAATCCGTTTTCTTTCATAAATGTATGTATTTTACTTAACTCATGTTGATAAGCCTTTTTAATGTAGTTAAGAGATCGTAATTGAGTGTGTCTTTTCATGGTAACTTTCATCCATACGCAAAAGTCATCTGCGTACTGAACCAGTTCAATATTGCTGGACACTGCATTGGGAAGATCGTATGTTAAAATATTGAAAAGCATTGGTGCATGTGTGTGTGTGTGAGTGTGTGTGTGTGTGTGATTATAGGTGTAATTGTTTGTGTGTGTGTGTGTGATTGTATGTGTGTGTGCGTGTGTGCATGCGTGTGTGTGTGTGTGTGTGTGTGTGCGCGCGTGCGTGTGTGCTTTCTTCAATTTAACGTCTCTTCACTCATAGTGATATTAAACAAGAAACAAAATTGAAATAAAGTAAACTGTCTCACTTATGTGCTGAGTGTGTGTACGTGTGAGTGTGTGGGGATTTTCGTCCGTTTGCGTGACTACATGTGCATTTGATCCATCCCCCCCCCCCCCCCCACGAATTGTGCTCTGTGTGTGCGGTGTGTGTGTGTGTGATGTGTGTGTGTGTGTATGTGTATGTGTGTGTGAGTGTGCGTGTGTGTGTGTGCGTGCGCGCGCGCGTGTGTGTGTGTGTGTGTGTGTGTGTGTGTGTGTGTGTATGTGTGTGTGTGTGTGTGTGTGTAAGTGTGTGTGTATGTAAGTGTGTGTGTGTGTAAGTGTGTGTGTGTGTGTGTTGTGTGTGTGTGTGTGTGTGTGTGTGTGTGTGTGTGTGTGTGTGTGTGTGTGTGTGTGTGTTGTGTGTGTGTGTGTGTGTGTGGACTCGATAAAAAGAATAAAGATAAAACATCCTGAGATAGCAAAGAACATATCCAGTGTAACACAAGAATGAAATAAACTACAAGAACAGCTAACGACAATCAAAGGTAGATCCTAACTTGACTATCATGAAGACCGCCAGAAAAATTGCCAAGAAGCTAAAAGTCATTCAAAATGTGCTCTAGAAAAAAGGGGCTGTTTGAAGTATGGCAATGGCCAATTTTCTCTAAAACTGAGCACCCCGCGAATCGGCAGTGCTACAGTAAATGATTCACTGGGATTTGTACACCACATAAGCATTAAATGTTTTTGCAACATTTCGTGGGGAGAGCTTTAAACAAAAACGATATATTAACTTAAGCCGATGATGTGTCCAGCACTTAAAGACAAATTATCAAACAAGAGGGAATAATCTTACTTTTAGTAGTGCTTTTTATGCTGTTATTTGAATATCGGCAACTTTTACTCTCGAGATAATTTTGGAATCCATCAGAAGATAGATCATTCTCTATGAGACTGTAACACTCCTGGAGATCTAATGGAATGAAAGACTGATAGGACTGTCAGAATTGTAAGCTGCTTTTCTGGCAGCTTCATCCACCCTTTCAATGGGAATGATCCCACAGAGTGAAGGTACCAGAGGAATGTTACCAATAATCATATCTTTAAATGTTAAACATGCACAAGGTGTTTTATGTCAGTCGTCATTTCGCGTTTTGTCTTTTGACTTAGAGATCTAAGTGCATATAACACCGATTTTGAATCTACAAATAATAGTATTTGACAGGCACTCATGGGCAGAGTAGACATGATTTAAAGCCATGAGGATGGCTACGAGTTCAGCAGTAAAAATAGATACATGGCTACCCAAGGGATCGTTATTGTTTTACACATGTTAGTGCAGGAATTACAACAGCAGCACCTGCTCTACTGTCTTCGTCTTGGACAAAAAGATCCGTCAGTGAACATATTGAAATAGTTTTTATAGTGTATATTCGTATACTTTTGAACAAGTTTGGCCAATCTTTATTTTTTTTTTTATAAATCAAGGGTACCCTACCAGAACTGACTATGGGCCTCTTTTTCACTTTTCGGCAAATAGAGACTCTTTATAGCATATTTTTTTACTTCTACAAGAAGCAATGGGGCTGTGGTTGATTTTAAAGTAGTTATTCACAAAACCATACCGGTTTATCACAGTTCTTACCCATCCCAACCCTGCCAGAAATGACCAGAAAAGGATAGCCATTTCTCGCAGGGCAAGATTACTTCTCCTATTGATTCCGTTTACAGCCAGACCTAGCCACACAAGGAAGGCTGCTACTGGCAATGCAAGTTCATCTACCATTCTGATTTCACTTTCCTGCCCAATCTGTCCATCTGGGGATGGTCAAAGCAGGCAGAGGCAACGTGGCTACAGACTACTTTGTTTTGACCGTGCACAAACCGGCCAGCTGTACATGGTTACATCTGGGTTTGGGGAAAGTGTGAGTTTCTGTAAATTCTACCCAGTTATCTAATAACAGAGGGATGTGGCAGCAACATCCTGATTAATATGGGAACTATACAGGGAGACAGAAATTTCTAGACTTTCATTTTCATCTGTGTCTACACAGAAAGAAGACTGCAAGTCAAGTTTAAAATTAAGGATTTTAAATACCGTAGTTTTTTTTATAAGTTTTTCATCATACAAGCAACACTGGAAATGTGCTAATAGTTGTCCTTAGAGTATGCACTGAATTGATGTCATTTAATTTGATGTCATTTAGACAAAATTGATTATTGGCTGATAATGTGATTATGTTGGAGATACTCAGAGAGTTAACAGTTTAGATAGAAGCCTTGTTGGCAAAGCTTCGTAATTTTTTCTTGTTTTAGTTTGAGTTGTTCAATTTTCCCTCCCTGATAAATGCATGGGTTTGCAACTGGGCTTAAGACTGACAAGGGATAGATAAAACCAGAGGAGATAACGTGGGCTTCTTTCGGATTTTTTTAATTATCTAATGGGGGGGCGGGGGGGGGGGGGGGCGGTAATTGTATCTTTGTTCGTTGTTTCCTGTATCACATACAAAGATACTCAAAGGCACACACACACACACACACCACACACACACACACACACACACACACACACACACACACACACACATACACACGCGCGCGCGCGCGCGCACACACACACACACACAATTTCTTCGCCAAGATGGCAATATATAGTATAATACCAATAGACTTCAAGTTCTTAGCAAACATAGCCATTGAGTATTCATAAAGGAGTAATGACGAAATCAAGGCAGCAGTGTGCCACAATTAAGAGAGGGGACATTTCACCAGCAAGTTTGGAGGAGCCAGAAACGTCTACTTTTGAAAACCCAAGTGCTGACCAATCTGACAACAGTTGTTCAGCTTCTCACAGAAGAAAAGACTCCGCTACCAGGGACGGGACAACAGGGGATACTGACTATTCCACCTCAACAACTATCGACAATTAATTATGTCATAGAATACAGGATCTGGTGGCTAGGCTGGCAAAAACCAGGGAGGAAAAAATTACTCAAGTAAGTGTTTGTTGGGTAGCTACCCAGACAGACAGGAAGTAAGTCCCTCACCTTGCAACCTCCATCCTATGCAAAAACAACAAAATCACCTGCAACCAGTCAAGCTCTCCCATCCTTTTCACGCCCAAGTCCCAAAGGAAAGTCAAAACCTGTATGCATACAAAAGACAAGCAACGTGCAGCAATGACGTTATCTCGAAACCCATCACTGTAGATGACGTCAAAAGTATGGGTTCCCTTCGTTGTGTTCTATTTTTGCACCTCTCAACATTGACAAAAGTAAATGGAAAATGTTTGGGGTATTCCTAGGCTTTTCAGTCTCATAAAAAAGCCTTTATAATTGCAGACTGCCAACAGCAGGTTGGCACTATTGATCCAGAAGAAGACGTTGACTGTGTAGTCATACAGACTGGCATCAACGACATATTAAAAGGGACTTATCCAAAAACTGCGTCAAAAGACATGGTAGCTGTTGTTAGATCTATTAAAAACAAGCTTCCCAAAGCGAAAGTGGTGGTCAGCAGAATAGCTCCTGTCAATGATGCAGCTCCTGAGATAGGAGAGAACTGCTCAATGCCTATTTCATTGCTGAGCTCCCACAAAATCAGGTTTCTATATTATCACATGAGAATTTGAATGTCAGAAACAGCAGGCTCATGAGAGATGCCATCCATCCTACAGACAGAGATACCAGCATCCTTGCAGGAAACCTGGGAAGGCATGTCCACCACCTCTTTTGGGAGAGACCCCGGAGGAGACCTGGCAGGGAGTCTTCACAGGAAAGGAAGATCAGATACAGTGCTCAGAAAAAAGTGGTATTTTTATTCTATTTATTTTATTTATTTCATTTTATTTATTTTATTCCTTTATATCGAGGATAATGGAATAAGTACTCGTGTGCTTTCTTTACATCCAGTCCCTATGTGTATGCAGTTTTGTAAATCTTGTCATGTTCCCACGGGCACACAATGGCCTACTCTTACGAAAAGCAGAACAGGATTTAACGTGTGCGCAAGATGTTCTGCGTGCGTTTGTCCCCGGGCCTCGGATTCTAGTCTCATCTGAAGGACTTTTGGAAAGAGTGGAGTCAGCACTGATGTTAACTCCCGGGGAAAAATCCCCTCGACCGGGAATCGAAGTCGGGTGCGTGGAAGATCATATTAACCATGGCCACTCCATCAATAATAGTTAGACACTTACTTCTACCAAATGTTGTTTGGTGACTTTCTACATCTCCATCATCAGATTTTATTGAAAACTACTTTCCAGTAATACCGTCAAAGTTTTAAATTTTCAATGAAACTGCAGATCTATTTTAAGAAATCTACTGCAGTTTCAAAATCACATATATGAACCTAATTATTCCTTCCTTCCGCTACAGTCTTTAAATGTGGTTGCAAATAAGCTGCCAAAACTATAAAATAAAAATTACCACTGACCTTTATATTCTTATTCAAATAGATCTAGAAAAGTTCAAACTGCAATATATGTCCGAGCAGATATAAATTACACACCTGTGACTTCATCACTGATACCTAATAATACAGATGAAGTACTTGCAGCAGCAGCAACTGTTAAAGTTAATAAGCATACTTCTTTAAATGTTATGTCAGTGTACTATCCAAAGGGCCCCAAAGTGGAAAACACTGACTGGATAAAACATGGATTTGTCAAACAGAAAATGGATAGTTCTAGGTGATTTCAAAGCATATGCGCGTTTTTGGGAAACAGGTTGTTCCAGCTTAACTTGTAATAGGTTAGTGGAAAATATTGTAGACTAAAAGCTGATTCTACTGAAGGATGGAAGTGTTACAAGATTACTGTTGCAAATCATAAACGCACTTCTATAGACTTGTCCTTGGCTTCTCTGGAGTTAGGCATTAACGTGGTTTGATGTACTGCTGAAGACACACTAGAAAATGACCATCTTTCAATTATCATTCACTTGGATGAAGATGATTTTGATGAAGAAGAGAAACTAGAACATAGCCCTCCAAAACTATTGTATAAAAATTCCAAATGGGAGTTGTATCAATCACGTTTGGAATGTATGGATCACAGTAAATAAAAGATAAAGATGTGAATTTATTCTATAAAAAAACATTATGCAGTGTCATCATACAGGCAGCAGGTAATTCAATACCTAGATGTAGAATTACAAAACTAAAGAAAAAAAGTTTGCAATCCATGGTGGATTAAGGATTGTCAGGAAGCAACAATGCTAAAAAAAAATTATTTTTTTTAAGTACGCAGCGCTTAAAAATGGCAGAAAGACAGATCTGAAACAAAGTTTGCATATATAAAAGATGTTGATGAAGTATGGAAAAAGATTAAAGAAATGAAAAATGGACAAAGATAACTAACCTATCCCATAAAACTGACGAATAATCCTGTATCTTCTTCACTGGATAAAGCTGAAGAATATCTGGAGGTGCCTCCTAAGAATAATGTGTCAAGCGTCAATTCCCCAGTTCAAATTTTCAAAGACACAGAAGAAAATAAAGACATATATAAAGATCCAGTCCAAAATCAGAACATTATTTCAATTCTCCTATTGCTTTTAATGAGTTTAACGAGGCTTTAAAATCCTTCTCCACTAATTACATGCAGTTGGCATTGATGGTATTTCCTATGAGTTATTAATCTATGTACCTTTGAGTTAGAAGGAATTACTTCCTTCGTTTTACCAAAACAGTTGGTTAAATGGAGCTCTCCACTCCCTAGTATCTGGAAGAGGTCAGTCGTAATACTAGTTCCAAAAACAGGGAAAGCCAGGATCTTCAATAAGTAGTTATAGGCTAATATCATTAACCTCACAAGCTGGAAAAGTTCTAGAAAAAAATAAAATAGTGTATGCACTTGATGATAATTTCACTGACACAAAGGACTGTCAGGCTGAACTATTTCCAAGGGCTGAGTTGTCTCCACTCTGCAGTCATGAAAGACTCTGACATAAATTCACCACTGGATGAATCCTGACTTTTTTTTTACAGTTCGGTTTCTGTGATTCAAAGGTCACAATGACATATTATATGTGTGGATCATTCCCCTTGATCACCAGGTGATGGTAAAGACATGATGACAGTGTCACCAGAAGATGGCAAAGACATGATGACAGTGTCATCAGGTGATGGTAAAGACATGTGACAGTTTCACCAGGTGATGGTAAAGACATGATGACAGTGTCACCAGGTGATGGTAAAGACATGATGACAGTGTCACCAGGTGATGGTAAAGACATGATGATGCTGATGACAGTGCCTACAGTACCATCTTACCTGGCTACAAGCCTTGTATACAGGTGATCATCCATGCAGGGATCAGGTCCACCTGTCTGCAATCTCTGCCACCATTCGTTGGGGTTTTCCACGTCTTCCTCACACAGGCAGTGACGAACTGCCTCTTTGACGTCCTGAGGTAAGGAGAGCCCCTGACACAGTTTCTGCACATCACAGTCACTGACATGACATGACATCCATCACTTTGGGGCAAGACGCTGTCAGTGCTGGTACTGGCTGACAGTTTTCATCATTCACACTATGGACACTGTGTCATGAGGGAAATGACAGCTGACCCTAGCATTCCCTGTGAATATCCATGATTTCCTTAAAAAGAAGGTGCTACAGGAATAGTGTCTTAATACTGTTTACATTGTGTCATAATAATACTATAATGATAATAATAATGTATTCATGGTCTAATCAAGTGATCATAATAACTTTTTTTGTTTTCGATTTTTCACTAAAGTCAATAACATTCAAAGCGCATTACATGAACATGGCTGTAAACACTACATCATTAAACATCAGAAAATGGAAGTGATTCTCATTGTCTTGCAACACGCTTCCGATCACACGGTAGCTATGTACAACAAGCAACAGAGTCAACACTGAAGTAACACTGGGTCTTCATCACCAGTCATTGGCTATAACCTGGTAACCCCCTCCCCTTCTTCGCCTTCATCACCACTCACACATGGCCTGGGGGTTAAAGCGGTGAGTGTTGCCCTGGTGATTTGATGGCCAGGATTGAGCCACCATGCAACACCACTTCAAGAGAATCTGACCTCTGGAGTTCACATCAAGGCTGACTCTACTCCCCAGGAAAGTCCTTCAAATGAGACTATACACAGAGCCCATTGTGCACACAGAACTTCTCTAGCACACCTAAAAACAGGTTCCATCTTTAGCAAGAGGAGGTTCTCATTTTTGTGTTAATGGCAAAATTTACTAAATTTCATGCACACAGGGACTGGATGTTTTAATCACAGAACTTCTTTTTCCATTATTCTGGAAGGAAAGGATTGAAAACAAGAGTAAAAGATCAAACTCTCTCACAAAAAACTACAATGACAGAGGGAGAAATGGCAAGGTGTAGATCACTGCCACATCAATAAGTAAGCCCTCATCTGCTTTTTTACCCCCAGTCCCCGTGTGCATGCAGTTGTGTAAATTTTGTTATTCATTCCCAGATGCACATGAATCTGAGGAAAAAACAGTGTAAGTGAGTTCAACCAGCCCTGTGATTCATTTACATATCAGTAATGACGTCATCTCAACAGTGCGATTCATTTACATATCATCAATGACGTCACCTCAACAATGTGATACATTTACCTATCAGTAATGACGTCAACTCAACAGTACGATACATTTACCTATCAGCAATGACGACATCTCAACAGTGTGACATATTTACCTATCAGTAATGACATCAACCAAACCTTCTGACATATTTACCTATCAGTAATGACGTCAACTCAACAGTGTGACACATTTACCTATCAGTTATGACATCAACTTAACAGTGTGACATATTTACCTATCAATAATGAAGTTAATTTAGCAGTGAAACTCACTCACCTGGAGCAGTGATGCATCACTGTCAAGAGCCTCTCGCAGTTGGCTTGACGTGATGTTGGGTAGCATCAATACCTTGCGGATGGTGACAGGAGGCAGGTCACTCAGCAGGTGTCTCAGCGCTGTCTCCTGGTTCTGCAGCTGTTTCAAGGCTCTCTCCACTTTGCTTTTGATCTCCGAGGTCTGCTTTTGTGGGGTCTGGTTTTGGAAGCGGCTTTTTTCACCAATTGATTTTATTTCTCCTACCAGCAACCCGTAGTGGCGATGAATGATGATAATGTCACATTCCCCGTCCTGTATCTCTACGGGAAGAGGTTGAATGGAGGGAAGCTGGGAGGCAGCAGCATGGAGGGGGTTGAGGTATTGTCGGAATTTCAGACTTGAAATCACCATCATTACTTGATTTTGAATGTTGAATAGGGCAGAGAGACAGCGCTGTTGAGCACGGTCGTCCTGTTGGTCATTGGCTGGTACATGGGAATCCTGACTGCCCTGGGCGATGGGCTGATACATACTACTTGGCTCCCATTCTTGTAGGTTTTCTGGTTGGTGGCGACGGCGACGTGGATTGGGGTTAGGGTTATCTCTAACGTGGACAGGCAGTCCAGCGATGATGCGCACAACATGGGGGGTTCGGTTGAAGTGGATAGGGGGGAAGAAGTGGATTCTGTTCAGAAGGTGGGGGTAGTGCTCCTTGATAAATGGGATCCACTGTGCCTCTGGGTCAGCCCCTGCCTGCAATCAGTCATCCTGATGAGCTGTTGGCTGTCAGTGACATCTGTAGCGTTTATCAGTGACCTCTGTAGTGCCTTTCAGTGACCTCTGTAATGTCTATCAATGACCTGTGTAGTGTCTATCAGTGACCTCTGTAGTGTCTATCAGTGACCTCTGTAGTGTCTATCAGTGACCTCTGTAGTGTTTATGTGACCTTTGTAGTGTTTATTAATGACCTCTTTAGTGTTTATCAGTGACCTCTGTGGTGTTTATTAATGGCCTCTGTAGTGTTTATCAAGGACCTCTGTTTGCACACACATTAAAAACCTATTCTGTCTTTTGGACGAGCAGGCCATTGTGTGCTGGTAGGAGCGGACGACAACACAAATAATACTAAAAAAAAAAAACAGTATGCACGCAAGTGTCATATTTTGACACCATCCCTGAAGAAAATTGGGGGAATTAGAATCCCCATTGTAGTTTATGGATGTATATGGCAACGTTCTGGTGGCTCCTGCGACGGTACTGGAACCATGCCTATCAGGAATTGCCTTTCCAATTGATCATTCTAGCGATGTAGAGAAAGGGGGGGAGGGGGCATGTCTGCTGAATGTATAACAGCTTGCCCTCCATACTTACTTACCCAGGTTTTGCACTCCAGAACCTAGAGCATAACTTCATAGTTCCAAGACTGACGGATGCCGACTATTGCTACTTGGTATCATCATTGCTTCATTTGCTTTGGTTGTTTATAGATATATAAAAAAAAACATGTGCGGGAACATAATTATGTTTTTTTTGGCATGCAGAGTGATATCACCATATGCGATTTGGTCTTTCTTTGGTTTTCCTATAAGTATAATTATGTGGTTTGGTTCCACTACAGATTCTAAGTGATGTGCACAAGTCTGGTATGGCCTTCTCACCAGATTCGTGCTATTTCCTCTTAACCTGTTTTCAGTGTTATTTTTTATCTCTTTTTTTCCCTTCATGTGTGGTTGAGAGTATAGGAATCATATTCCTGGGTACACCAGTATTATGTGGTGTCCGTATAAGCTAGGGCATCAAACCCAGAGGTTTTATCTAGAGTAATTAGCTGTGTGAATTGATGCAAAGGCTTGAACATTGTGCTGTGTTGATGTTGACACAGAGGTTTTGACTTGGGGATGGTGTTGTGAAGATATTGGAATAATTTGTGGTCATTTTTATTGTTGGACTTGTAAACTGAGTTTCTAGTAGATTGTGATTAAATTTTGTTTTCATTTGGAGTGAATGATGCATGATTGTATGGTTAACGATTATAAATGATAATTTTGAGTTCGTTTTGTGTGGTCCCCATTAGAGTGTGACAGGCAGGAAGGGGTTTCTTAATTTAATGCACCCCACTAGGGGCTGACAGTTCACAAAATTAATATAGCCATATTGAATGCATGGAATACTTGTCAGAGTTTGTGGATCAATGACATTTTAGTAAGAAAGATTTCCTCTGAATTATTCATGAGCGTAACAATTTTTGTAATCTTTGATTGTTGTACTTTTTTAATTCCCGTCTCTGTCCGTGTTGTCTGCTCCGTGTTCGTTACTGGTGATTTCATTCTTCCATCTCTGTTCTGTCTTCTTCATTTTCTGTAAGTGGTTTTGTATAGTTGTTTTGCTGCCTCATCCTCTGTGACGTTCCCGTCCTGCTGTACCCACGCCGCTCATTTCAATCTCCCCACCACAGCCATACCCAGGTTCGCTTTGTCTCAACCTCAGTGTTGGCAGTCCACAGGGAGCCCATCAATATGAGGCCGCTGTGGGGCCACCAGCAAGAGGGGCCCTGCACTTCTGCTGGGTCACTTAGGTGGTGTTCAGTGGTGCCTGTTCTGAGCTAACATACGCAGGACACCACCTTCTAAGCCCCCTACAAACGACAAATACTAGTTCAGTCGCAGAACCAGACTGAGTGATTCACACACCTGAGGTGGCGACCATCACAAAGTCCCTCCAACGACCTTCCCCCGCGACCCTCAACCCCAAAGGCTTTGACACAAACTCACCACGGGTACAGAAGTGTATGGGTAAACCAAATCTGAGGTCACCATGAGACCAGTGCAACGGGAGCCACCGAGTCAGAGGTAATTTTGATTATTGCATAATGATCAATGGAGATGAGGATGATGTAATGATGCTGCTGTGGAAGTGCATCCACTCTGAGACTACTTGACAGGCTTGTTCTCTACGCTTACTGCCATAATATATCCCGGCGTCAACCAGGCCCAAGAGATACAGACACCTGCAGTGTTGGTCAGGTAATTAGAGCAACACTCTCAAATTCGCATATGTAAAGTGGATAAAGCTCCACTGTGTGGTTCCAGTCTCCCCTCTGAGCCCACAGCGCACTCACTCTGGGTAGGAGCCGGCCGGAATCCGAAAAATCCCTATGACTCTTATGGGATTCGAACCCTCGACTTTCCCTACCGAAATCCAAGGCGTTAACTACTGCGCCATTGCGGCTGCTGTTACTGGTTATTTGATTGATTGATCTCTGTTCAGTCTCTTTCATTTTCTGTTACTGGTGATTTCATTCTTCCCATCTCTGTGCTGCCTTCTTCAGTTTCTATTGTGATGATTTTATTCTTCCATCTCTGTTCTGTCTTCTTCAGTTTCTATTGTGAAGATTTCATTCTTCCATCTCTGGTCTGTCTTCTTCAGGTTCTGTTATGAGATTTTTTTTTAAACCGCAGACATTACCACTCAACCCGTATTGTTGTATCTGACATAAAACTGAACGAAGGAAGAAAAACATGTACTTATGTACAGAGAACACAGAAGAAAACAGACCACAAACATGTACATACTACAAAGCAGAAAACAGACTATGAATATAAAGATAATACAAAAAAGAAAACAAACAATATACATGTACATACTACAAAAAACATTTCATGAACATGTATATACTACAAAGAAAAAAACAAATTATGAATGTGTATATACTACAAAGAAAAATTAAACTATATACACGTGCACACTACAAAGAAGAAAAAAGACATAAAATATACATTACATACTACACAGAAGAAAACAAACTATGCACATGTAATTACTACAAAGAAAAAACAATGTACAAGTACACTCTACAAACACAAAGGCAATCTATGTACATACTGCAAAGAAGAAAACAAACTATCTACATGTACTTACAACAAAGAGGAACAGATAATATACATAAGACAAAGACCATGCGCGCGTAACACACACACACGCACACGCACGCACACACACACACACACACACACACCCACCACACACACACACACAGAAGCAGAAGAAAACTATGTGCATGCAATTACTACAAAGAAAAAACAAACTATGTACATGTACACACAACAAAGAAGAAAACAAACTATGTACATACTACAAAGAAGTAAATAAACTATGTACATGTATTTACAACAAAGAAAAACAGATCATATATATATAAACATAAGAGAAAGACCATGCGTGCACACACACACACACACACACACACACACACACACACACACACACACACACACACACACACACACACACACACACACACAGGGATACACAGGGAATGCCACAGGGATCAATACTAGGACCACTTCTTTTCTCCATTTATATTAATGACCTACCTCTGCATATCCATTGTTCATGTCAAATGTTTGCCGATGATACATCAATTCAATGTAACAACGATGATCCAAACCAGCTTGTGAAAGATATGCAGGCAGATATCAATAAACTTATCGAATGGACAGAACTCAATCATATGTCTCTTAATTCTAATAAAACAAAATGTATGTTTATAACCACTCGACAAAAAAGACAGAAATTGCGTTCTCCATTCGCGCCAATTTATATCCATGGACAACAAATTGAAGAAGTAGTGTCACACAAAGTACTAGGTACAGTAATCGACAACGATTTGTCTTGGTCAGATCACATAGCCACATTAGGAAAACGAATCTCAGTAAGATTATATCAACTTAGAAAAATCAAAACTTTTCAAATTTACAGTCACGAAAACTATTCTTTCACGCCCATATTCTATCTCTTATAAATTATGTTTCTACCTTATGGGACAGTGCAAGTGAAATAAACCTTAAGCATATAAACCGCTTACATAAACGAGCTGTTAAACTAATCCGATTGAATCCTAAAACGCTGACACCACCAACTACAAAGAACTAGATATTCTTCCACTCAAAGACAGACTGCAGTTCAACAAGTATTTATGTATGTTCAATATATTAAACGGAAAAGCCCCAAAGAGAACTGTGGAAAAATTTGCTGTCAATAAAAATAGACCTATCCATAGACTGTTACTGCCCAGGCCCCATAATAATCTCTATAAATCAAGCCTTGCTTATTCAGGAAGAACATTGTGGAATAGCCTACCCCCTTTTCTAAAATCAGTTCCTTCAAAACAAATGTTTAAGAAACTTTTGAAGAAACATTTGATGGACAAACTATAAGTCCGCGTTTATGTTCGATACTACCTCACATTGAGCTGCTTGCTGTTATTCATGCCCATGTTATATAGTATTTGTATCATTTGTTTGTATGATGTGAGCTTATGTTGTGCTGTCTTGGATTTGTTTTTTGTTTTGTTTTTTATCTTGAGAGATTTGTTGGAAAGTAATCCTGATTTATTTTAGTTTTTCAACAAAGGTTGATATTCGTCTTTGAATGTTTTAGAAGTTAATTTACATGATTATTTTTGTGAGGGCAGGATGAAAAAAGTTGTCTAAACTTAATCTTTTACCCTTAATAAAGATCATTTTGACGACTTGACTTTTTTGACACACACACACACGCACGCACACACACAGAAGAACACACAAACACGCACACACACACACACACAAACACGCACACACATACACACACACGCACACACACACATACAGAATCACACACACACACACACACACACACACACACACACACACACACACACACACACACACACACACACACACACTCACACACACATACACACACACACACACACACACACACAGACACACACACACAACACACACACCACACATACATACACACACGTGCGCGCACACACCATACACACAACTGAACACACACAAATATACGAGCATGTACGCACACACACAGACGCATACATGTGTGTGCGCTCGCAATTTGACGACCCAGGTTCGAATCCGGTCGAGGAGATTTTTCTCCTGGAGCTAACATCAGTGCTGACTCCACTCTCCCCAAAAGTCCTTCGGATGAGACTTTAAACCGAGGCCCCGTGTGCGAACGCACGCAGAACATCTTGCGCACACGTTAAATCCTGTTCCGCTTTTCGTAAGAGTAGGCCATCGTGTGCCGGTGGGAACAGATGACATTTACAAAACTGCATACACGCGGGGACTGGATGTAAAAAAATTACAAGAGTGCTTATTCCATTATCTTCGATATAAAAGAATAAAAAAGAATAAATAAACACACACACACACACACACACACACACAAACACGCACGTACGCACGCACACATGCAGCACGCACACACACACACACACACACACACACACACACACACACACACACACACACACACACACACACACAAACACACACACACACAGTCACACACACACACACACACACAGTCACACAGTCACACAGACACACACACACACACACACACACACACACACACAGTGTTATTCCACTCAGTGGTGATGGGTATTATCATATGGTATTGCTGCTTTAGTTGTTTTTTCTTTTCTTCCTTCTAATATATAATCCGTGTGGATTGGTTTTTTGATGTTTTGGTTTGATTGTTTGTTTTTTTGGTGTGTTTTTATGTGTTTTTTGTTTGTTTGTTTGTTTTTGTTTTTCTTTTGTTTGATTGTATGTTTGTTAGCGTATATGTTATTTCCTCTCAGTGATGATGGGTATTATCATAAGGTATCGTTGTGTTTGTTGTTTTTTCCTTATCTTCTTTTAAAAATATAAAGTATGAATTGAAGTAAAGAGATATTGTAATTTGACATAAATTGCTTATAGATTTTTTATTATTTTACTTATTTATTTTGAAAATTTATTGTTGTTGTTGTTGTATTTATTCATTTTTTTAAAAATTTGTTTTATTATTATTATTATTATTATTATTATTATTATTATTATTATTATTATTATTATTATTATTATTATTATTATTATTAAGTCTTAATGTTTTTTGGTTACATTGTAATTGATATAAGCTGTTGTGTGTGTGTGTGGTGTGTGTGTGTGTGTGTGTGTGTGTGTGTGTGTGTGTGTGTGTGTGTGTGTGTGTGTGTGTGTGTGTGTGTGTTTGTTGGGGTTTTTTTGACACTATATGATTTTTTAAAAAAGACTTTAAATGTGTGCATGTACCTACGAGTATACGAGCTGAGTGGAAGAGCGCAAACCGTGTGTGTGTGTGTGTGTGTGTGTGTGTGTGTGTGTGTGTGTGTGTGTGTGTGTGTGTGTGTGTGGTGTGTGTGTGTGTGTGTGTGTGTGTGTGTAGATGCACGGGTGTGTGTGTGTGTGTGTGTGTGTGTGTGTGTGTGTGTGTGTGTGTGTGTGTGTGTGTGTGTGTGTGTGTGTGTGTGTGTATGGGTGAGTGGGTGTATGTGCATATGTGTGTATGGCTTTCG
>CM060350.1:847703-850203 GCA_030674155.1 Stramonita haemastoma
CATCGAAGTGTGACTATAAGTGAGGTGTCTGACACAGTGACACAGACCAGATTTCACAGGACACACCTTGCCTACAGTGAGAAGTCTGACACAATGACACAGACTAGTTTTCACAGGACACACCTTGGCTCACAGTGAGGTGTCTGACACAGTGACACAGACCAGTTTTCACAGGACACACCTTGCTTACAGTGAGAAGTCTGACACAATGACACAGACCAGTTTTCACAGGACACACCTTGCCTCACAGTGAGGTGTCTGCCACAGTGAAACAGACCAGTTTTTCATGGGACACACCCTGCCTCACAATCAGGTATCTTACACAGTGCAGTTTTTAACCATTTCTCTTAATTGAAGGACTGCTAGTTTTGTGTTGTTATATTCAGCTGAACTTGAGGGCTGTAAGAGAACTGCCTTGAGAGCTTGTTTATATTACTAACAAGAGATGTTAAAGTATCTGCACTGACAGTGTCAAACAGTATAGAGCCATGATTCACTTAGGACACACTGTAGTTAAGTGTAACAATGAATTGACGTAAAGATTGATTAAATGTATTCTACAAAGCCAATTGAAGAAATGCTGTATTGTATAAAGCTCATTGAAGAAATGTTGTACTCTACAAAGCTAATTGAAAACAAATGCTGTATTCTGCAAAGCTGACTGAAGAAATTAATGCTGTATTCTACAAAACTGACTGAAGAAGTGCTGTGTTCTACAAAGTTGACTGAAGAAAGAAATTGTGTATTCTACAAAGCTGACTGAAGAAAGAAATGCTGTATTCTACAAAGCTGACTGAAGAAATTAATGCTGTATTCTACAAAGCTGACTGAAGAAATGCTGTATTCTACAAAGCTGACTGAAGAAATGCTGTATTCTACAAAGCTGACTGAAGAAATGCTGTATTCTACAAAGCTGACTGAAGAAAGAAATGCTGTATTCTACAAAGCTGACTGAAGAAATTAATGCTGTATTCTACAAAGCTGACTGAAGAAATGCTGTATTCTACAAAGGTGACTGAAGAAAGAAATGCTGTATTCTACAAAGGTGACTGAAGAAAGAAATGCTGTATTCTACAAAGCTGACTGAAGAAATGCTGTATTCTACAAAGTTGACTGAAGAAATGCTGTATTCTACAAAGCTGACTGAAGAAAGAAATGCTGTATTCTACAAAGCTGACTGAAGAAAGAAATTGTGTATTCTACAAAGTTGACTAAAGAAATGCTGTATTCTACAAAGTTGACTGAAGAAATACTGTATTCTACAAAGCTGACTGAAGAAATGCTGTATTCTACAAAGTTGACTAAAGAAATGCTGTATTCTACAAAGCTGATTGAATAAAGAAATGCTGTATTCTACAAAGCTGACTGAAGAAAGAAATGCTGTATTCTACAAAGCTGACTGAAGAAAGAAATGCTGTATTCTACAAAGCTGACTGAAGAAATTAATGCTGTATTCTACAAAGGTGACTGAAGAAAGAAATGCTGTATTCTACAAAGTTGACTGAAGACATGCTGTATTCTACAAAGCTGACTGAAGAAAGAAATGCTGTATTCTACAAAGCTGATTGAATAAAGAAATGCTGTATTCTACAAAGCTGACTGAAGAAAGAAATGCTGTATTCTACAAAGGTGACTGAAGAAATTAATGCTGTATTCTACAAAGGTGACTGAAGAAAGAAATGCTGTATTCTACAAAGTTGACTGAAGACATGCTGTATTCTACAAAGCTGATTGAAGAAAGAAATGCTGTATTCTACAAAGTTGACTGAAGAAATGCTGTATTCTACAAGCTGACTGAAGAAAGAAATGCTGTATTCTATAAAGCTGACTGAAGAAAGAAATGCTGTATTCTACAAAGCTGACTGAAGAAAGAAATGCTGTATTCTACAAAGCTGACTGAAGAAAGAAATGCTGTATTCTACAAAGCTGATTGAAAAAGAAATGCTGTATTCTACAAAGCTGATTGAAGAAAGAAATGCTGTATTCTAAAACTGATAAAGAAATGCTGTATTCTCAAAGCTGACTGAAGAAAGATGCTGTATTCTACAAAGCAGTGATTGAGAAAGAAATGCTGATTCTACAAAGCTGATGAAAAAGAAATGCTGTATTTCTATAAAACTGACTAAAGAAATGCTGTATTCTTACAAAGTGACTGAAGAAAGAAATGCTGTATTCTACAAAGCTGACTGACTTTTTCTGTTCCTCAGCTGGAGCTCTGGGTTTACTAATGGCGAGATTTTGCATTTCTGACTGTTTTTTACTCATCATGAAGGTAGCTGCATTCCATATTCGGGATGTGTGCTGGGTACGTGTAACCCACCAGGTGCTGACATGAATAACGGGACTTTTACGTGCACGTTTCACTTTCTCTAAATATATGTACACGAAGAAAAAAAAACCGCACAGGCAGGTCTGCACTTGAAGTTGACCTGGAAAATGGTAAAAACTCTCCACCATTAATTCACCAGGCTGCTCTGATGTTCGAGCCTTGACTTTCTGG
>CM060350.1:855203-857703 GCA_030674155.1 Stramonita haemastoma
TTCTTTCTTTCCCTAGATAGATGGCTTGATGAAAAAAAGCAAATCAATGCTTATTCAATGTACCATCTGGAAATAAAAATTTTGCTTGACTTGGCTTGACTTAACACACACACACACACACACACACACACACACACACACACACACACACACACACACACACACACACACACACACAGAGAGAGAGATTTGTCATAATATCACACTGGTTGATGAAGAAATGCAGAGATTGAGATAACATTCAAATTACATGTAAAAATGTAAACGAATATTTTTTGATACAACATGTGTAAATTCAAAAAGAATAAGAGTAGAATATAAAGAGTTTTGGTTAAAAAGTTTGTTTTCTTCTGAGAATAACAAACAAAAACTCTGTCTCTCTGTAATCACCAGTCACTTATGAAGAGCACTGATTAAATTTGAATGGCAAAAAAGATAATATGGAGCAATTTTTATCTAGCACTACAGATGTTAGTGTGCAGACTGCCAAATTCTCAAATTTTGTTCTACAGGGGCATGACGAAACTATCACAAGCTGAGAGAACATAGCCAAAATTACAGAGTACATTTTTTTTTAATGTGCTGAAGTTTTCTACAACCTTTCAGTTTTTAGTTTCAGGAGTTGCAGTATAAATTCAAAGAGTTTGACAATATGAAGACAGTGAATGCTTAGCTTGAAAATAGTAATGACATCTTGAACCTAAAACTGAAGCCAGTTCAGCAAAGTCGGGGGAAAATGTGTACTACGAACATCTCTAAAGGATGTCAGAACCTCTTTTCTTTTGAAGTTAAAAATGGTTGTCAGGAATATAAAATAGATCATATAATTTGACAGAGAGCAGTGTAAAAGAGGTTGTGGCAAATTGTTATTGAAATCTGCCAATTAGTTTGGGAAGAATGTCCATTTCTGTTTGAACGACTCTCTCAACACATCCCCAAAAGTTCTTGTTTCAGAATAAAAAAAAAACATAAAAGTTAGGTGAAAATAGCAAAGAAAGACTCTTCATTTTGTAGAAAATAATGTATAAAGACTACATGCAAAATTTGAAGACAATTCATTGAATAGTTTCCAAGTTATGGTCGTTTTTCATATGGCAGGTCAGTATCCTCCCTTCTTTCTGGCCCTCCAAATTGCATTACCTCCATGTTTTTAACATGGGATTTCTCCTATATTTCTCAACCAAATACCCTAGAAAAAAATACCTGTGGTTAATACAACTAGCAGAGGCTGTCTAAATTGAAATAAGCATTCTGCTTGTCATTTTCACTGTGCTCTGGTGCTTCAAAGTTGGCACATCATGCAGTTTTGACCTGTGTCCATTTGTGGTTTTTCCAAAGTTTGAAACCCTAGTGCATATCAACCATACACATCTGAGTCATGAAACTTATTTATCTTAGGAATGTATACATGTAATAAAAATCTTTGGCTCTTCGGGAATTCCAACTTTGCTTGTTTCCTTCTATCGGGAATTTCGTTTTCTAAGAATAGAAAAAGACAGGCCCTACTTTACAAGCCCAACTCCCATTGTGAGTAATCATAGCATAGCACAGAAGCCAGGGGACTGCGCTGTGTGGTATGGGAGCTAGAGTGGACTTGTCCATTTGGGTTAAGGTTTTCTTTTGGTCTATGTGCCAAGTATGTAGTACTTACATTTTGCCAGGATATGCCCGGAGGCAGTGTCTGTGTTTCTGTGTCTGGTGTGTGTGTGTGTGTGTGTGTGTGTGTGTGTGTGTGTGTGTGTGTGTGTGTGTGTGTGTGTGTGTGTGTGTGTGTGTCAATCAATCAATCAATCAATCAAATTTTATTTCCAGATGGTACATTGAGTAAGCATCGATTTGCTTTTTTCCATCAAGCCATCTATCTAAAGAAAAAAAAAAAAATCAAAACAACTGCAAAAAACAAAATAAAGCAACACAAAAAACCCTACAAAAATCAAAGCAGAAAATCCCTAGCAAAACAATAAAACCAACAAAGAAAGAAAAGGGGAAAAAAACAAACAAAGAAACAAATAAAACAAAAACAAACATTTCACCAACATTAATTAGCTAACATGATTTCAACAACCTTAAAATAGAATATGTCTATAGATAAAACAAGCAACAACAATAGCAACTAAACAACCATAAAAGGAGAAAAAAACAAACAAAAACACACACACCCACACCCACACCAAAAAAAAAAAAACAACAAAAAAAACACACACACACACAACACAAAACACACAACACACACACACACACACACACAATCACATCACACTCAAAAATACGAGAAACTAAACACAACAACAAAACACACACACACACAACAACACACCACAAACACACACACACACACACACACAAACACACACACACCCACACCACAACACACAAAACACAAACACACAACACAACAAAACACACACACACACACACACACACACACACACACACACACAACACACACACACGTTGCACTCATCCTCCAGCAGTATATGTAGTAATTCATACCATTGAG
>CM060350.1:867703-922703 GCA_030674155.1 Stramonita haemastoma
GAGAGAGAGAGAGAGAGAGAGAGAGAGAGAGAGAGAGAGAGAGAGAGAGAGAGAGAGAGAGAGAGAGAGAGAGAGAGAGAGAGAGAGAGCATCTTCAAATTACATGTCATCAAAACAAAACCAGGCAACAAAATATTTCAAAACACTCACACTTTGTAAATAATAATTATCATCAACGAAACCTAAAAGCTCACAATGTGGCCAAACCTGACAAGGAAAAGAAAACCCAGAAAAGCAAACAACAAACAAAATGAGCAAGAATATTTATATATAAAAAATATATATCAAATAGGAGGGAAGCAACATTTAAGATCATAAATACAATGAGAGAGAGAGAGAGACAGAGACAGAGACAGAGACAGACAGACAGACAGACAGACAGATGAGAGAGCATAAAAATGAGGAGAGAGAGAGACAGACAGACAGAGAACAGGAGAAAACAAAGAGGAAGGAAAGAAAGCTAAAGACAAAGATACTAGGAGATAGATAGATAGATAGATAGATAGATAGATAGATAGATAGATAGATAGATAGATAGATAGATAGATAGATAGATAGATAGATAGATAGAGAGAGAGAGAGAGAGAACAAACAGAAAGACAGACAGACAGAAAGACAGACAGACAGAAAAAGAGGACAGGAAAGAAAGAGGAGACAGATACAGGAGAAGAGAAGACAAAGACATGTACACCAGGACAGACAGACAGAATTGTACAGACAGACCAAGAAACAAAGACACTCACCACTGGCATTCCCAAAGCAACAGAACTGCCTTGTGCAGGGACAAGGCAAAAAGCAAGATGGCTGCCTTGCAGAACCGGTCTGGTCTGGTTTAAGCTAGAACAGGCCTAGGCCTAGCTAGACTAGCTTCTTTCTTTTTCTTTGCTGCCTCTCTCATACTGACCAACTCATGACTCAAAACGGGATTTCCCAGAGAGCTATGAATAGGAAACACTGTTTTTTGAGAAAAGGAGAATAGGCCAGTGTCCTTGACTGAGCTACCATTGAAGGCTGTGAAGTCAGGTGTTTGGTTTTCTTGTTAAATGGAAGGTTGCTTGAAGAGAGAGGGGTGTTTGGAAGACTATGCTACTGTATAATAGTCGTGATATAAAAACATAATATAACCTGGTCTGTGGATTACTTTGTGTTCCTACGCTGGCTGACTATGCTGCTGTGGATGTATATCGTGGTAAAGAGCTAGCAGCCAATGAAAAATGAGGTCAGAGTTGTACCACTGTCTTTTCTGAAAAATGGAGCTGGGGTTTTTTTTCTTACACATGTGACTGGTAGCCTGACAGCATTGCCCCCAGCCACTGTTATGAGGGCTTATTTGCAGGCAACCCAAAGTCAGGCTGGCTAGGTGTGGCTTTAGTTGTTGGAGTGAGACATACCTTGTCTGCTACATTGAAAAATAGAGTGAAAGGGCCTGGGCCAAAATGCCCAGACATTGCCTGTTTTCAGGTGCAATAATGAATGTGGGTTTCCTTTCCCCACTGATCCACAGTAACATTTCAACTCAAAACCTCGAAAAATACGTTTTCCACTCCATCTCTTCTGTGTTGTGTGTGTGTGTGTGTTGGGGGGGGGGGGTAAAATTGTTGGTCTTTATTTCAAGGTGTATTCACAACAATGTAGTGGTGGAAAGTGTGTGTGTGTGTGTGTGTGTGTGGTGGCCTGTGGGTGTGTGAGTGCATGTGCATTTGTGTGTGCGTGCATGCGTGTTAGTATGCATGCGTGCGTGCGTGTGTGTGTGTGTGTGTGTGTGTGTGTGTGTGTGTGTGTGTGTGTGTGTGTGTGTGTGTGTGACGTTTGTGTGTCAAACTGTGTGTGTGTGTGTGTGTGTGTGTGTGTGTGTGTGTGTGTTGTGTGTGTGTGTGTGTGTGTGTGTGTGTGTGTGTGTGTTGTCCGTTTTCAGGTATATATTCACCACAATGTTGTGTTGGTCTCTGTGTGTGTGTGTGTGTGCACGCGCATGTGCACGCAGGTATGTTTGTGTGTATGTGTGTGTGTACATGGTGAAAGTCAAAACCAAAGTGTGTGTGTACATGTGTGTGCATGTGTGCGCGGTGTGTGTAAGTAAGTCTTCAATTTTAACATCTTTCCACTTTAAGTGATACCAGACGACCCTAAGATAGGAAACTGGATAGGTAGAGAGGGAGGGAGGAGGGAGGAGGAGGAGAGAGGAGAGAGAGAGAGAGAGAGAGAGAGAGAGAGAGAGAGAGAGAGAGAGAGGAGAGAGAGAGAGAGAGAGAGAGAGAGAGAGAAGAGAGAATTTGATTATTATTTGATTCTTTTATATCTAGGATAATGGAATAAGCACTCTTGTGGTTTTTTCCATCCAGTCCCCGTGTGTATGTAGTTTTGTAAATGTCATCTGTTCCCACCGCACACGATGGCCTACTCTTACGAAAGCGGAACAGGATTTAACGTGGCAAGATGTTCTGCGTGCATTCGCGGCCGTTAAAGTCTCATCTGGAGACAGATGAGAGATTAGAGAGACAGAGGAGCTGGTTAGAGAGTAGAGATGGAGAGAGAGAGAGAGAGAGAGAGAGAGATCTAATGCGTATGTGTGTGCGCCGGCGTGTGTTGTGTATGATAAATAGTAACAGCAAATAAAAGATATTCTTAACATTAACAGATCAAGAAAAGTACTGGAAATTTTAAAATCCCAAAAGAACTACAAGAACTACAATAAATGCCCTATAGGACTTAACAACAAACCTTTAGCAATGTCAAACGTTAGATTTACATTGTTCAAAACTTCGTCAATGGCATTCTCAGAAAAGGCAGGGAAATGATGTTTTAAGTTCTTACATTCAAGTATGATGTGGGTATTAGAAATATATCCCCAATAAGCATTTAACATCCATGCTGAATTTTGTCAGGAAAGCATTTAATCTTATCCTAAAAAATAATGCCTTCAGTTTTCTCTCCTTGGCAGCATTTGTATAAATCTCTAAATGATCAATGTATTCAACTATACTCTTCCCACTCGAATTTGAATGTTGAGGCCGCTTGGTTTGCCGATACTTTTCTGTAAATTTATTTAAGGATGCTTCTTCTAACAGCCATAACCCTCTGCAATGGAATGAGGGACATGCAGTACTATAGAGCCATTTTCATTACGTGCATCCTTTTTTGCAGCCCTGTCAGCCCACTCATTAGAAAATAACCCTATTATGTGAAGGAATCCAACAAAATGAAACATGAATTCCTCTTAAACATAGAAGATTTATGATGTGTTTTATGTCTAGTATAAGTTTAGTGGATTGCTTATAAGTTGTAGACTTTAAGGCATCAATACTGATTTTGAATCCACACAAAGTAATATATGAAAGAAACAGTATGGATGATCTAAAATGAAAGTCAAAGCCATGAGAATAGGATCAGTTCAGCTGTAAAAACAGATTGATTTTTTCCAATATAATATGACTTTTCTGTGTGTGTGTGTGTGTGTGTGTGTGTGTGTGTGTGTGTGTGTGTGTGTGTGTTGTGTGTGTGTGTGTGTGTGTGTGTGTTTATTTATGTATTCTTTTACAATGTGTAGACTTTTTTTACATGCCATTGTAGATGCAAACAAGGCAAATTCTGAAGACAAGAATCAAGCCAGAGTCGCCAGTTCCTTCTATCAAGGTGCACAAGAATCTTTGTAAATGGCTGTGTAAACAATTCCATTGTCACCCCAGCACTTGTGGGCCATCTATCTCAGTTACTCCCCCTGCCTGCAATAAGTGCACATTGGCTACACTCTAGCTTTAGCTCGTGGGTCATTAAGTGCTTGTGAAAACACTTTGGGGCTGATTTTCACTGATCTTTTAGAGTAGGAAAAAATGCATCCTGTGCTTGTTTTGGGGATGAGGACAGAGCAATACCAGGTAGTCACTAGAAAGTTGGAAATGATCATCAAATGAGGATTGCTTGTGTTCCTATGGTGCTGATCCCAGCATGCATATTGTGCTTAGGAAGCTTGCAGATGACAAGGGACTGAGAGGGGTGCAGTGTTTGGTGACAAACAAAAAAAATTGTGAAAAATCACATGAGTTTTGAGCCAGAAGCTAGTTTTTAACTAAACAATTGCTTTTTGTTTGTTTACTGGTTTTTTTTAAAATTGTCTATGGATACCTTAGTATAGTGGTATGAATGCAAGAGTACTAAAAAAGGTAGTGGTGTCCCAAACCTATGTGGTGGTAAGGAGAGAGGTATCAGAGACCTCAGCTTCTTAGGGGCCAGCATGTTGAGAGCAGTGCCTATCTCCTCTCCCTCGCTGCTTTACCAGCCCTGACCCTAAACTGGGTACATGAGGCGGGTGAACTTGGGGACTGTATTGAAACAAAGGTGCACAAACAGTCACCGTATGTTAGTTTGAGGAAGGCGAGTGCTCTGACTACTCAGCTGTCCCACCCCAAAAGGAGTACTGTAGGAAAACAAAGGGAACAGTGCCAAAACAAATACTGGTGTGTATCCATTGGGATGTGTGTTGGGGGGGGGGGGAGGGGGATGTGTGTATGTGCTGGTTTGTGTGTGTATGGGTGTGTGCTGATTTGTGTGTGTATGCGTGTGTGTGGTGTGTGTGTGTGTGTGTGTGTGTGTGTGTGTGTGTGTGTGTGTGTGTGTGTGTGTGTGTGTGTGTGTGTGTGTATTTGTGTATGTATGTATGTGTGTGTGTGCTGATTTGTGCAGTGTATGTATGTTTTTTTTTAATTTATTTTATTTTATTTTACTCTTTTGTATCAAGGATAGTGGGATAAGCACTCATGGATTTTTCATCCAGTCCCCATGTGTATGCAGTTGTGTAAATATTGTCATCTGCTCCCTCCAACACACAATGGCCTACTCTTACAAAAAGTGGAACAGGATTTAATGTGTGGGCAAGATTGCACATGGGGCCTTGGTTTACAGTCTCATCTGAGACTTTTGGGGAGAGAGAGAGAGAGAGAGAGAGAGAGAGAGAGAGAGAGAGAGAGAGAGAGAGAGAGAGAGAGAGAGGTGTGGTGTGTGTTGTGTGTGTGTGTTTTGTGTGTGTGTGTGTGTGTGTGTGTGTGTGTGTGTGGAGTGTGTGTGTGTTTGTGTGTGTGTGTGTGTTTGTGTGTGTGTATGTGTTTTAGTGTTTGTTTGTTTTGTGTGTGTGTGTGTGTGTGTGTGTGTGTGTGTGTGTGGTGTGTGTGTGTGTGTGTGTGTTGTGTGTGTGTGTGTGTGTGTGTGTGTGTGTGTGTGTGTTGTGAAAGTGTGAAAGTTTGAAAGTGTGAAAGTGTGTATAATTCTGTGTATACAAATATGTATGAATAAATGTGTATGTGTGTATGAATGTGGGTGTGTGTACAAATATTTGTGTACTGATAAGTGTGTTTGTACAAATATGTGTAAAAAAGAGTATGTATATATATGTGTGCGTATATGTGCTCCTCATATCGAGGAAAATAGAGTAAGCACTCACATGCTTTTTTACCTCTGGTCCCCATGTGTATGCAGTTTTGTATCTAGCCCACCGGCACACAAGTGCCTACTCTTACAAAAACGAAACAGGATTTAACATTTGCACAAGATGTTCTGCATGCATTTGCATAAAGGGCCTCGTTTATAGTCCCATTCCAGGACTAAAGGGGAGAGTGGAGTCAGCAGTAATGTTAACTCCAGGGGAAAAATCCCCTTGAACAAGAATGAAAGGGGGTCCTCAAATTGTGAGCACAATGTTCTGACCACTAGGCTATCCCGTCCCCTGTGTGTGTGTGTGTGTGTGGTGTGTTGTGGTGTGTGTGTGTGTGTGTGTGTGTGTGTGTTGTGTGTGTGGGTGTGTGTGTGTGTGTGTGTTGTTTGATGTTCTTCAACTCTATTCACATTAAGTGATCTTAGACACAGAAGGTAGACAATCACAAAAAGAGGAAAGCTACTCAAGGAACTGTCTAAGTAACCTTGCATAGTACAATAAATAACAGAAACTACAAACTAAATAACTGTGCATCCTGTATATTTTCAACAATTTTATTTTTTTAAAAACAAACAAAAAAAACAGGAGCACAGCAAAACTTGGAGAAAAAATCCAATTAGTCTAAAGTTTATTTCATGGTGGGTAAAATATCTCTGCCTCAAATCAGTAAATGACACACTTGCTTGCACTACAACAAATTACTGATACAACTGTCTTTCAGCAACAAAGCAGTTTCACAGAGCAATGTACAGTTATTTAAAATCTTACTCAGAGATCTCTCAGATGGTAGGAATGTGCTTTTTTAACTCTTGACAGTCCAATGTATAATTATGAATGTTTGAAATTTTCCCTGCCAAAAACATACACCACAATTTTTAGAAAATTGTGTATGGCAAACAATCCACTTCAGTCTATTAATAACACTTGTGACTGGGCTTTGGCATGATACATCTACCCTGTAGAAAAGAGAGAATTCGATTTCAGGTGTGTTTGTGTGTGTGTGTGTGTGTGTGTGTGTGTGTGTGTGTGTGTGTGTGTGTGTGTGTGTGTGTGTGTGTGTGTGTGTGTGTGTGTGTGTGTGTGTGTGTGTGTGTGTGCTATTTATGATTAATACAACTGATGTACTTTTGTTTGTAAAGGTACTGTGCATATAGAACATTCTGTGCACTGTTGACTGCATTTAGGGAAGTAAAATAGGCTACATTATGAAACCAGTAACAGGAAGTAGGGGTAGGGGTGAGGAGACCGCTGTAACCCATTTCCTACAATGTGTGAAGGTCAGAGTTTCACAATAACAAAATAACCAGGTCACCAGCAGGCCTGCCCATCCTACCATGCAGTGATCACGTGAACTGAAGTGTCTGAGAACAATAACAAAACAATGGGGTTACCAGCAGGCCTGCCCATCCTACCATGCAGTGATCACGTGAACTGAAGTGTCTGAGAACAATAACAAAACAATGGGGTTACCAGCAGGCCTGCCCATCCTACCATGCAGTGATCACGTGAACTGAAGTGTCTGAGAACAATAACAAAACAATGGGGTTACCAGCAGGCCTGCCCATCCTACCATGCAGTGATCACGTGAACTGAAGTGTCTGAGAACAATAACAAAACAATGGGGTTACCAGCAGGCCTGCCCATCCTACCATGCAGTGATCACGTGAACTGAAGTGTCTGAGAACAATAACAAAACAATGGGGTTACCAGCAGGCCTGCCCATCCTACCATGCAGTGATCACGTGAACTGAAGTGTCTGAGCACAGTAACAAAACAATGGGGTTACCAGCAGGCCTGCCCATCCTACCATGCAGTGATCACGTGAACTGAAGTGTCTGAGAACAATAACAAAACAATGGGGTTACCAGCAGGCCTGCCCATCCTACCATGCAGTGATCACGTGAACTGAAGTGTCTGAGCACAGTAACAAAACAATGGGGTTACCAGCAGGCCTGCCCATCCTACCATGCAGTGATCACGTGAACTGAAGTGTCTGAGAACAATAACAAAACAATGGGGTTACCAGCAGGCCTGCCCATCCTACCATGCAGTGATCACGTGAACTGAAGTGTCTGGGTTGTTTCTGAAAAACATCTCCTGTCCTAGAAAACTCAGATTTTTTTTAAATGATAGGGAAGCTCTGGCTAAAACAGATAAAAGATTAACAAGCATGCACACACAGAGATGTAGGCACAAAACATTCTCTGTCTGTCTGTCTGTCTGTCTGTCTGTCTGTCTGTCTGTCTGTCTGTCTGTCTCTCTCTCTCTCTCTCTCTCTCTCTCTCTCTCTCTCTCTCTCTCTCTCTCTCTTCTCTCTGTCACTCTCACTCTGTCTCTCTCTCTCTCTCTCTCTCTCTCCTCTCTCTCCTCTCTCTCTCTCTCTCTCTCTCTCTCTCTCTCTCTCTCTCTCTCTCTCTCTCTCTCCTCTCCCCTCCCTCTCTCCCATTCTTCTTCTCCCCCCACCATTATGTCTGTCTCTTGTGTAAAGCTTTTCTATTTCACTTAACTGTCTAGGTGCACATTATATCTCAGATTTATAATGAAACCTTTGTATAATCTTGTGTATGTTATGATTTTGCTCACTTAACATAAGTAGGTACTAACTTGCATAATTGTATTTCTTATTGTTTCCCTGATCCTTAATTTTCTCTCCTCTTCCCCTCCTCTTGCTCCTCCTCTCCCTCTTTCCCTCTATTCTGTTTTTCTCTTTTCTTTGTCCATTTCTTCTTACCCTCTTCAGGAGCTGAAAAAGATAATAACAGCCCGCACCTTATTCCTCTCACTCACTCCCTCTCTCTCTTTTTAAATGTTATAGCTTTATGCTCAAATCATACGATTGGTTGATTTATTCACAAATTTTGATTTTCATAGCTTTATAATTGCATTACGCGATTGGATTGATTGGTTGATTGATTCACTTTTTTTCTTTTTTTTTTAATGAGGGCTGGATGAAAACAAGCCACCATTGTGCTTAACCTTTTCCCTCAATAAAAATGTTCATTCATTCATTCATTCATTCTCTCTCTCTCTCTCTCTCTCTCTCTCTCTCTCTCTTCTCTCTCTCTCTCTCTCTCTCTCTCTCTCTCTCTCTCTCTCTCTCTCTCTCTCTCTCTCTCTCCGAGTAATAGGTATGCAACATATAGATCTTTTAAGACTGTTTTTGGAAAAGAATTGTATCTTCATAGTATTGATATTTATTGTTTCAGAGTTGCACTGTCACAGGCCAGAATGAATGTTCTTCCTTTAAATAATAATCTCAACCGATACAGCAACAACAATCAAGATAAAAACTGTTCTTTGTGCAAAAACGTTATTGAAGATGAATACCATCTAATATATATTTGTCCATTATATACAGATTTACGAACCAGTTACCTGAAAGATCTTCTTCATGTGCCTATGCCTTTTCTTCTTCAGGCACGTAGTAGTTGTCGTTCAGTGCAGCTAGCAACATTTTTATTCCGTGCTATTCGAAGAAGACAGACAGTGGCAGAACTTATGTAAAGTAAATAGATCTAGATCTAATAGTGAAAAAGATGCGTTGTATCAAGTGTGTACCGTTGCTTTTTGATGAGACTTTGAACAAATTCGTTATATGCACATACATCCACTCCCCCATCTCCCACTTCGTTTTGAATTGTGGCCCAAGGCTGATGTTCAATAAAAAACATTTTCATTTCATTTCATTCTCTCTCTCTCTCTCTCTCTCTCTCTCTCTCTCTCTCCTCTCTCTCTCTCTCTCTCTCTCTCTCTCTCTCTCTCTCTTTCTTTCTTTCTTTCTCTCTGTGCCTGGGTATGGAGGGCAAGTTGTTTCCCATGCAGCAGCCCCCCCCCCCCCCCCTCTTAAAATCGCTGGAATGGTCCATTGGAAAAGCAGTCTCCGATACGAATGGTTCCAGTACCGTAGCAGGAGCCACCAGAACGTCGCCATATACCTACAGCCCTGAACCGCCCTGGGACTCCAACTCCCTGATGTTTCCTCAGGAATGGTGTCTAAACACGACACCCGTGTGCATGCTGTTTTTTTTTTTTATTGTCAGCCGCTCCTACCTGCACAGGATGGCCTGTTCTTCCAAAAGGGGAAATGGGATTTTAACGTGTGCCCAAGATGTTCTGCGTGCGTTCGCACACGGGGCCTCGGTTTATAGTCTCAACCGAAGGACTTAGACAAACTTTAAGAAGAAAGAAAGAAAACCCAACCAACCAAGATACCATTCAATTAACCAACTGACCATCTCATTAAACAAATCGCCAGTCAGTCTACCAACAAACAAACTAATTAACGAACCAGCGAACTATACAAAAAGGAAACAAACTAAACTTTAGACGTTGTTTTTCTTTTTGTCTTGAAGGAAAATACACCTTTTGTGTTTTGGCTTAAACTGCTGGTTTAACTCTCTGCAACAAAAAAGGAGCTAAGAGAGAGAGAGAGACAGAGAGACAGAGACAGAAAGAGAGGGAGAGAGAAACAGAAAGAGAGAGACAAGGCAAGGCAAGGCAAAGTAAAATTATGTTATTCAAGGATAATAGATAAGCACTCGTGTGCTTTTTTACATCCAGTTCCCGCCCTTTTCAGGGATAACATCAAGATAAAAAGATAGCCTCAACTAAACAACAATTATAATGATCCAAATACCAAGAGCAGGAAACCATACCAAGTATCAAACAACAGGTAAGAAATAAGACAGAGATACAATATTAAGGTAATGTCATAAAAAGGCAATCATTAAGAAACGAAAATAAGAAGTATGAATCAATGGTGATTTGGATTTGAATATATAAAAAAAAAAAAAAAAAACAACCAACAATCAAACAAAACAAAAGGCGGAAGAATTAAAGAGCAAACATGAGAATATGCTGAGGTTAAATGACTGAAAACATCCATCCACCACCATCTATCATCAAAATAAGTCCCATAAAACGTAACATTTTAATAAAAGGGGAGAAAAAACAACATTAACATAAAAACCCAACACACACACACACACACACACACACACACACACACACACACACACACCTCTCTCTCTCTCTCTCTCTCTCTCTCTCTCCTCTCTCTCTCTCTCTCTCTCTCTCTCTCTCTCTCTCTCTCTCTCTCTCTCTCTCTCTCTCTCTCTTTCACACACACTCACACACTCACTCACAGGTTCGCCTGCATGTCATCAATAAATTTCATTCTAAAGGATATTTATTCCTAGAATTTTAGATAAAATCATTTAGCCGAACACAAGAGGAACACAAGAGGAATCTATCGCTGTAAGGCACATATTCTGGTCCATATATATGCTAACACCTCACTTAGTCTTATGATTATGGTCATAAGATCGCATTGATAACCATATCCTAATCATGATCAATTATCCTTTATCAGGGATACATCAAAATAAAAAAAACGTTTAACTAAACAACAACAAAAATAATGATCCAAATACCAAGAGCAAGAAACCATACCAAGCAGCAAACAACAGACAAGGTATAAGAAAGAAATACATTAATAAGATAATTTTTTTTTTTGAAAGGCACGCATTCAGAAACGAAAATAAGTAAGAATCAAATGATGATTTTTTTTTATTAAAAGCGCAATAAAGACCAAACAAGAGAATATAATGAGGTAAACGACTGAAAACATCAATCCACCACCATCTATAACAAAAGAAATCATTCAAATCATAACATTTTGATAAAAGGAGAGGAGAGAGAGAGAGAGAGAGGAGAGAGAGAGAGGAGAGAGAGAGAGAGAGAGAAGAGAGAGAGAGAGAGAGAGAGAGAGAGAGAGAGAGAGAGAGAGAGAGAGATGAGAGAGAGAGAGAGAGAGAGAGAGAGAGAGAGTAGAGAGAGAGAGAGAGCTTTATTTTCCAAGGGCTACGATAAGCATTCGCATAAATTATTTTCCTCTGGCCCTTGGGCCTTTGCAAAAAGCACAACTACAAAACAACAATCTGACAGTCAGTAAGATAAAGGAACAAGCGGTAAGTAAACGAACAGGTCACTGCAGGTACACATTCTCTCCTTCTGTTTAAAAAAAAGAAAAGAAACCCACACATTTCCTGAGCAAAATAAAATTAAATTGTCAACAGTCTGAGGACGCTGTGTAGCTTAATGCTTATTTATATAACCTGCTGTCCCTTGAATCCATTCACATGCAGGGTGTGTGGTACTTACAAGGCCTTCTCTCACTCCCTTTTCATTTGTATGGGGATGAGGATAGCAATAATCTATTATGCCAAACACAGAACATCTACAATCAACGATTTTTTTTTTTCAAAAGCATGTTAGGAAAAAATATTAACAATACCATGTATCTTTCGTTTATCTTATTTTGCTAATATATCCATTGGTCCATGTTGCCTAATGCTCGACCCTAGAATTCCCTCCCCTGACCCTGAAAAACACTGTTGCCTTCTTTAAACTACTACACTTCATAAAGGATTGTCGCCCCATGCTTTGAATTGCTTCCCTTAGCAAGAACGCTGATGTCTTCTTTGTTCTTACTAAAATTCATAAAGGACCGCCGTTTCAAGGGAGTTTATTAAAGAAACCCACAAAATAACTTACACCACGAAGAATTCTTTCGTGTCTAGTGTTGAATATATGACATCCTTTACATCCCTAAAATACTATTATGTTGGTAGATATCCCAAGATCATTATTTTGCTCGACTTCAGAAGACATTTTGTTTGAAACTCAAAGAAATTATGCCTATAGTGACATTCTAGAGTTGTTTTTTTTCTGGAGAGAAAATGAATGAATAATGAATGATTGAGTAAATAACTTTATTTTAATGGTTACAGAGTAAGTATATACATACTTTTCCATCCGCCCTTGCCCTGATAAGGGAATAGATCTAGGTATTTTTTTTAAAAAAATGTTCAAAGGTAATAACACCCCCTACCCCACACACCACAATCGCCAACAACAGTCAAACCTATGATTTAAAAAAAAAAGAGATAGTTGTACATTTAAGAAACATATAATCACCACTGGGTACATTGATAATGATTAGGGGAGAGAGAGAGAGAGAGAGAGAGAGAGAGAGAGAGAGAGAGAGAGAGAGAGAGAGAGAGAGAGAGAGAGATTTTCTTATCATCCTTTTATTTCGAGGATACTGGAATAAGCACTCATGTGCTTTTTTTTTAAGAATCCAGTCCCCTGTGTATGTACTTTTGTCAATTTTGTAATCTGTTCCCACAGGCACACAGTGGTCTACTCTACTGAAAAGCGGACAAGTTTTTAAGGTGTGCGCAAGATATTCTGTGTGGCTTTACAAACGGGACCTCGGTTTGTAGTCTCATCCAAAGACTTTTTTTGGGGGGGGGGGGGGGGGGAGAGTGGAGTCCGCACCAATGCTAAGTCCAGAGGAAAAATCCCTGTGAACGAGATTGGAACCCGGGACAGCAAATCACAAGGCATCACTCTGACCACCAGGCAACCCCCTCCACACAGAGAGATAGGGGGGGGAGGGAGAGAGAGAGAGAGAGAGAGGTGGGTGTGTGTGTGTGTGTGTGTGTGTGTGTGTGTGTGCGCGGTGCGTGTGCGTGTGTGCACACGTGTACGGCGTGGGCGACCTCATTTTAGATCTATCAGCGTGGCAGATATACCAGCACAGGTTTGTTTTGAAATTCAAATTGAGGGGGGGAGTGGCGGGGCCCAAGCTTCTTTTTCAAACAAGGTGCTGCCTTGCTGTGATTGGTGGCTGAATTTAGGACATGAGTTGGCAATGTGACCCCATTCTGTGAAAGAGAAGTTGGCAGCAGTTTGCTTAAGTGTCTGCTAAAGTCTCTTTACAATCTGGGCTATCAGATGGACAGATCTCCCAGTGGGCATAAAGGGGGAAGGGGGTATCAGTATAGAAAGCTTGACCACTTTCTGGAAATTCTCTGCAAATTCTCTTTTCTATCTCTCTCATTGTTTCTGCCTTGGTCATTTTCTTCCTGTCACCACCTTTTTGTCTATTGTCTGCCTTCTTGGTCCATTCGCCTACGTTTTTTGCAGAAAGACTTTAATTAAAGATTACAGTTCTCTCCTACGCTGAAGAGCAATACACTGGGCCTGACTTGTGAGGTGCTTAACAGCAGCACTAGGGATGGTTTGTTCATATGACACACAAGAAAAGCTACTGTCTGACCATTCAAAGAAGCAAAATTTTGGGGGGGGGAGGGGGAGTGGTAAAAAGGGCTGTAAGTTTGTAGCAGTTTGTGTCTGCTGTTCTGTGCATGTATGTCATCTATCTGCATGAATGAATGTTCATATGCATGTATATGTTTGCATGTATAAATGAGTAGTGTGTGTTTGCATGAATGTCTCCCTACATGCCAATGTGCGTGTGGGTGTGTATGTGCGTGTGTGTGTTTGAACAGCAATGCTGGACACTAAAAAAAAAAAAAAACCAAACATGCGTACATGAAAAACTACTGTGTGATGAACAGCAAGAATGTTTACATTCAAATAAATACCCAAGCAGCAACATCTTACCTTCACTACAGGTGTGTCACAGACTGCAAAGTTTCTAGGCGCCCCTGTGTGTAGGTGTTTGTTAGGGTGGAGGATGGGGGTGGAGACCTATCCTGCTGCTGTTGATGGTAGCAAGGTATCCTGCAGTGGAAACACGACATGGAAAGGTACAAAAAAGAAGGGGGGGGGGGATGTCGATTTGGCGCGCTTTTAGATAGGTTTATATGCTCAGAGAGAATACAGGAAAAAGCTTTTATATGCAGCAGCAGTAGCGAGTTGATAGTGGGCCTTTCTGATTGGTTGTTATTTCGGTACAACTGCCACAGCTAGACCAGAAAGTCTCTCTCTCTCTCTCTCTCTCTCTCTCTCTCTCTCTCTCTCTCTCTCTCTCTCTCTCTCTCTCTCTTTTACATGTAACTACCAACATGTGCATGGGTGTAAAAACAGGGTCTAGTATGCAGTAATGTGGCGTAGACCCTCCACTACGATGTGCTGCATCATATTGCTGTATATTGTCATTATTATTGTGCGCACTGCTTTGTTTTCGGTGCCTACACTGTATCCGATTTCCTTGCCAGAAACTAGCTTTCTTAGCTCTTGAGGGCTGCCGTGTCGCCACAGGTCGGCGCCACACATATGGAAGATGGTAGGGGAGGGTGTATGCATACAGTGCAGACGTTGTCCTGGTGCCTTGGGGTCTGTAACCGTGGAAAACCTGGGGCAAGACGGGCCTGAAAAGGCGTCTTTGGGTCCCGTCTTTGCCCCAAACCGCACCTTTTTGGCATGGGGGTTGTCTATGCGTTTGCGCGCGCGCTCGCGCGCTGGTATTTGTCAGTGTGTTTGTTTGTGTGCGAGCATGTGGCGGGGACCCTCCACTACGCTGTGCTGCATCATATTGCTGTATATTGTCATTATTATTGTGCGCACTGCTTGGTTTTCTGTGCGTACACTGTAGCCGATTTCTTTGCCAGAAACTAGATTAACCAGAAACAAGAGTCCACAAAACTTAACTTTTATAATTTTGTGACTGAAGAAAATAGACTAGAGCCATATCTGATTAACTGTGAAAACAAAATCCATAGGAAAACATTTTGTAAATTTCGTACAAGTTGCCATGATTTAATGATAGAGAAAGGAAGATATAAGAATATACCAAGAGAGAACAGAACTTGTCAATACTGCAACAAAATAGAAGACAAGTTTCATTTACTGGATGAGTGTATCTTATATACTGAACAAAGAAAAAAACTTATTGCTAAATCTGAAATCTGGTGTCAAAGAATATAAGAATGGTATAGACAAATTAAGCAATGTTTTTCTAACTGAAAATCATAAAGCTGAAATCATTCAATATGTTTGTGCCTGTTTTGAAAAAAGAGAACAATTGAAATAAGATAGAATGCAACATGGTTTTGCTTTGTGGTGGTTTTGGGTGTTTTTTGCCTGCACATCATTTCAGTCATGCTGACCAGTGAATAGTATACTGTATTTATGAATTATGTTGAGTTTATTTTGTTGTGTCAATAAGTCCATGTTACTTTTATGGCAATAAATAATTTCTGATTCTGATTCTTCTAGCTTTCTCATGCTTATCAAATTAGTTTCTGTACGAACATTTCCATATTAAATTTTGTAAACAAATACTGGGAGTTCATAAACAAGCATTAGTACTACCCACTTTATGTGAATTGGGAAGATATCCACTGACCCTTAAAATCATATGCCAGATAGTATCCTTTTGGATTCATTTGATAGAATCAAAACCAGATTCTTATATTAGAATAGTATACGATAATATGTATCAGAAGAATACATATGATAAATGGATCAGTACGGTAAAAAATATTCTTTACACATTTGGATTTAAACATGTGTGGAAAAACCAAAGTACTCGTGATGTACATCGGTTAAGCTATGCTGTTCAAAGAAAGCTTGAGGCTATGTATAAAACATTCTGGATCTACCAGAAGAAACAGTGTGCAAAGCTAGAATTTTATCATTTTGCTACCAAAGAGTACAGAATGGAACCATATTTAATAAACTATGAAAACAAAACCCATAAAAATACCTTTTGTAAATTTTGCATAAGTTGTCACAGTTTAATGATAGAGAAAGGGAGGCACCAAAATATGCCCAGAGAGGACAGAAAATGTAAAAACTGTGACAAAATAGAAGACGAATTCCATTTACTCGATGAATGTGTCTTATATGATGAACTTAGAAACAATTTGTTACTAAAGATTAAAACAAGAGACAAAGAATGTAAAGAATGTATAGATAAGTTAAGCGACATAATCACAGTTGATATCTATCAAGCAGATATCATGAGATATGTGAATGAATGTATGGAGAAACGACACAAAGAAAAGAAGAATGCAACATGTTTTTAGTGGACATCATTTGGGCAGAAAGATAATTAAAACTGATGTTTGTTTTGTTGTGTCAAATAGGTCTGTATGACTTAAATGACAATACATATTCTGAATCTGAATCTGAATCTGATTCATGGAAGATGGTAGGGGAGGGTGTATGCATACAGTGCAGACGTTGTCCTGGTGTCTTGGGGTCTGTAACCGTCGAAAACCGGCGCAGGACGGGCCTGAAAAGGCGTCTTTGGGTCCCGTCTTTGCCCCAAACCGCACCTTTTTTGCATGGGGGTTGTCTATGCGTTTGCGCGCGCGTTCGCGCGCGGTGTTTGTCAGTGTGTTTGTGTGCGCGCATGTGGCGGGGACCCTCCACTACGCTGTGCTGCATCATATTGCTGTATATTGTCATTATTATTGTGCGCACTGCTTTGTTTTCGGTGCCTACACTGTATCCGATTTCCTTGCCAGAAACTAGCTTTCTTAGCTCTTGAGGGCTGCCGTGTCGCCACAGGTCGGCGCCACACTATGGAAGATGGTAGGGGAGGGTGTATGCATACAGTGCATACGTTGTCCTGGTGTCTTGGGGTCTGTAACCGGGGAAAACCTGGGGCAGGACGGGCCTGAAAAGGCGTCTTTACGTCCTGTCTTTGCCCCAAACAGTACCTTTTTGGCATGGGGGTTGTGTATGCGTTGCGCGCGCTCGTGCGCTGGTGTTTGTCAGTGTGTTTGTTTGTGCGCATGCATGTGGCGGGGACCCTGCACTTTGCTGTGCTGCATCATATTGTTTATATCTCATTATTCAAAAAAAAAAAGAGAGATTTGCTTTAATTTGATTCGATTTGATTTATTCTTTTATATCGAGGATAATGGAATAAGCACTCTTGTGCTTTTTTACATCCAATCCCCGTGTGTATGCAGTTTTGTAAATGTCATCTGTTCCCACCAGCACACGATGGCCTACTCTTACGAAAAGCGGAACAGGTTTTAACGTGTGCGCAAGATGTTCTGCGTGTGTTCGCACACGGGTCTTCAGTTTAATGTCTCATCCGAAGGACTTTTGGGGAGAGTGGAGTCAGCACCGATATTAACTCCAGGAGAGAGAGAGAGAGAGAGAGAGAGAGAGAGAGAGAGAGAGAGAGAGAGAGAGAGAGAGAAGAGAGAGAGAGAGAGAGAGAGAGAGAGAGAGAGAACATGCAGTCCCATTCATACAATACTATACACAAAATCATTGGCATGTGAATGGCAATCACAGGAATAGTTTTTTTGTTTGTTTTCATATTGGATGCGATTTAAATGAAAATTAAAAAACAAAATGTCACCATACATATTTTCTACAAAACACAAAACTATTACAATTTTCTTGCCAATTTACATAATTTGAAGTGCATTAGCCCTCCCCCCCTCTTTTAAAAAATGTGAAAAAGCAGTCTTCACCCACTGCTATTGTTATATTCATAAACCATCAGTCTTTCACATACATTTTTCTTAAGATGTGTTGGTGTAAAATCTGCCATCAGTCTTCCAGCAGAAGATCAATACACAGATCTGCCACCAACAACAACAAAAGTCATTTCATAGACTATTAATGACAATCACAGCACAAACTTTGTGTTTTCACATTCCATGTGACTTTTAAAAAAAAAAAAAAACAGAAAAAAGAAAACATCCTAGGGCACACTTTGAACAGGTCAATACAAAATGCTACCTTTTTAGGCAATTCATATCTCCTCTCTTTATTTCACACACACACACACACACACACACACACACACACACACACACACACACACACACACACACACACAATTTATCAATGTTCTGACCACTAGGCGGGATAGCCTGGTGATCAGAACATTGCGCTCGCAATTTGACGACCTGGGTTCGATTCCCGGTCAAGGGGATTTTTCCTCTGGTGTTAACATTGGTGCCGACTCCACTACCCCCAAAAGTCCTTCGGATGAGACTATAAACCGAGGCCCCATGTGCAAACGCACTCATAACATCTTGCCACAGGTTAAATCCTGTTCCACTTTTCGCGAATTCGTAAGAGTAGGCCATCGTGTGCCGGGGAACAGTTGACACGATTTACAAAAACTGCATACACATGGGGACTAGATGTAAAAAGCACATGAGTGCTTATACCATTATCCTTGATATAAAAGAATATGAAAAAATTTTAAAAGGCACACACTTTCTTAACTACTCTACTTAAAATCATAGATCTATGCCAGTTGTCTTCCACATACATAATTTCAAAGTTGTGTTGGTGTAAAATCTGCCATAATCTTCCAGCAGAAAATCAATCCACAGATCTGCCACCAACATCATCTAAAGTCATTTCACAGAATATCAATGCCAGTCACAGCACAAGCTTTTTTTTCATTTTCACATTTTGATATCAATTTCTTTTGAAAGCAAAAAACCCCTCGCTTTCCTTACAAACTATTTACAACACTACACAAACTGTTACATTGTTCTTGCCAATTTACATTAATTTTGATCTCATTACAAAATAAAGGAAAAAGAAAGCAGTGTCCCCTTTACCTACTGCTACGCTTAAAATCAAATACCAGTAGTGTTTCACCTACATTTGTTTAAAATGTGTTGGTGTAAAATCTGCCATCAATCTTCCAGCAGAAGATCAATACACAGATCTGCCACCATCATCATTTAAAGTCATTTCACAGAATACCAATGTCAATCACCACACAAGCCTTCTTTTTGTTTTAAAATTTGATGCGATTTAAAAACCAATTAAAAAAAAAACTCAGGTATACTTTCTACACTATTATACCACATACTACATTTTTCTTGTCACTTTTCATTTGATCTCTTTTTTTTTAAAGACACACACACACACACACACACACACACACACACACACACACACACACACACACACAGACACACACACACACACACACGCCAGCGTGCGCATGCACACAAAACACACACACGCACGCGCACGCGCACACACACACACACACATTTATCAATTACTGTACACAAAATCATTAACATATCAATGCCAATCACAACACAAGCTTTCTTTTTGCTTTCACATTTCATGTGATTTACAACAAGCAAAAAGAGAAGAAAACCTATCAGGACACAGTTTCTACACAGGTACACCAGTATTTTTAAAAAGTTAATGATTTGAATTAAAGAATTTAAAGAATTAAAAAATAAATCTCCTTCAGGTGCACTTTCTACACCATTATACAACACCTACATCTTTCTACACCATTCTACAACACCTACATCTTTCTACACCATTCTACAACACCTACATCTTTCTACACCATTATACAACACCTACATCTTTCTACACCATTCTACAACACCTACATCTTTCTACACCATTATACAACACCTACATCTTTCTACACCATTCTACAACACCTACATCTTTCTACACCATTCTACAACACCTACATCTTTCTACACCATTCTACAACACCTACATCTTTCTACACCATTCTACAACACCTACATCTTTCTACACCATTATACAACACCTACATCTTTCTACACCATTCTACAACACCTACATCTTTCTACACCATTCTACAACACCTACATCTTTCTACACCATTATACAACACCTACATCTTTCTACACCATTCTACAACACCTACATCTTTCTACACCATTCTACAACACCTACATCTTTCTACACCATTCTACAACACCTACATCTTTCTACACCATTATACAACACCTACATCTTTCTACACCATTCTACAACACCTACATCTTTCTACACCATTCTACAACACCTACATCTTTCTACACCATTCTACAACACCTACATCTTTCTACACCATTATACAACACCTACATCTTTCTACACCATTCTACAACACCTACATCTTTCTACACCATTCTACAACACCTACATCTTTCTACACCATTCTACAACACCTACATCTTTCTACACCATTCTACAACACCTACATCTTTCTACACCATTATACAACACCTACATCTTTCTACACCATTCTACAACACCTACATCTTTCTACACCATTCTACAACACCTACATCTTTCTACACCATTCTACAACACCTACATCTTTCTACACCATTATACAACACCTACATCTTTCTACACCATTCTACAACACCTACATCTTTCTACACCATTCTACAACACCTACATCTTTCTACACCATTATACAACACCTACATCTTTCTTCTCATTTCGCGTTTGACATTATTTGAAAAAAAAACCCACAGGCAAGATTTTCACTACTATATTTAAAATCATATACCATTACTCTTTCATGTATATATTTTTCATAAGATGTGTTGGTGTAAAATCTGCCATCAGTCTTCCAGCAGAAGATCAATACACAGATCTGCCACCAACATCATCTAAAGTCATTTCACAGAATATTAATGCCAGTCACAGTGCAAGCTTTCTTTTTCTTTTCACATTTAATGTGCTTTTTAAAAAAGAAAAAAAAGAAACCTCCTCGGGCACACTTAACACTAATATACAACATACTATATTTTTTGCAATACTTTTTATTTGATCTCATTATCTAACACACACACACACACACACACACACACACACACACACACACACACACACACACACACACATACACACACACACACACACACACACACACACACACACACACACACACACACACACACACTTTCTGAACTACTATACTTAAAATCATATACCTTTAGTCTTTCACATACATTTTTTGTAAGCTGTGTTGGTGTAAAATCTGCCATCAATCTTCCAGCAGAAGATCAATACACAGATCTGCCACCAACATCCTCTTAAGGCATTTCACAGAATAATAATGCCAATCACACCAGCTTTCTTTTTGCTTCCACATTTAATTTCTTTAAAGCAAACAAAAAATCCCCCACTTTCCTTACTTTTCACAACATTATGGAAACTAGTACTTTTTTTCTTGCCAGTTTACATCAACTTTGATCTCATTACTAGGAAAAAAAAAAGGTAACTGACACATTTTACCGACTTCTATACTTAAAATCATACTCCAGTAGTCGTTCACAAACATTTTTTCTGAAGTTGTGTCGGTGTAAAATCTGCCATCAATCTTCCAACAAAAGATCAATACACAGATCTGTAACTAGCATGGCGATCACATGACGAACTTTATTCCTTTCACAAAAAATCCTTTAAAAAAATTGAAAGAATAAAAGGCCCCTTCTCCCCACACAATGTCCACACCATTACACTACCAACATGTTTCTCCCCAATCTTCATTTGATCGATTTAAAATTTAAACAGAAAAACCTTGCAGGCACACTTAAAACACCACAAGATGTACAGCACTAAGATGTGTTGATCTAAAATTTGCCATCAATCGTCCAGCAGAAGATCAATACACAGATCTGCCACCAACATCATCTAAAGTCATTTCACAGAATATTAATGCCAATCACAGCTCAAACTTTTTGATTTTGGCATTTGATGCCACTAAAAGAAATAAAGGAAAAAATAAAAAAGCAAACCTTTTGTAGCACACTTCCAACACTTATACTACATGTTACTTTTGAGAGGGGCGGGTATTCATATTTCATCTCATTATTACACACACACACACACACACACACACACACACACACACACACACATTTTTTTTTTTTTGGGTGCATATTTTTCTTGAATCGTTATTTATCTTTAGTCATTCCATCCCCCAACTATTCTCTGTCTTTGTCTCTCTCTCTTTCCCTCTTCTTTTTACCAATATTTCAACGGTTATTATTATCATTAGATTTTATGTTAAGGGGGTTTGGGTTTTTGTTTTATTGTTTTCTTTTAAAATTTATTAATTTCATTATTCATTTTATCTATCTATTCATCTTTATCTTATTTTTATTTTATTTTATTTATTATCATAATCATCATCATCATCTTTTTTATTTATCTATTTATTTTTATTTTTATTATTTTAGTTTTATTTCTATTTTTTAAATTCCCTCCCCCTACCCCGTCCAGTATCACTTTATGTGGAAGGACGTAAAATTGAAGACTACTACACACACACACACACACACACACACACACACACACACACACACACACACACACACACACACACACACACACACACAAGCGCACACACACACACACACACACACACACACACACACACACACACACACACACACACACACACACACACACACACACACACACGCAAGCGTGACACACACACACACACTTTTTAAGCTACAATACTAAAAATCATATACCTTTTTTTTGAAGACCCGGGTTCGAGTCCGGTCGAGGAAATTTTCTTCCTGGAGTTAACATCAGTGCTGACTCCACTCTCCCCAAAAGTCCTTCGGATGAGACTTTAAACCGAGGCCCCGTGTGCGAACGCACGCAGAACATCTTGCGCACACGTTAAATCCTGTTCCGCTTTTCGTAAGAGTAGGCCATCGTGTGCCGGTGGGAACAGATGACAATATTTACAAAACTGCATACACACGGGGACCGGATGAAAAAAAGCACATGATTGCTTATTCTGTTATCCTCGATATAAAAGAATAAATAAATAAATAAATAAATAAATAAATACCTTTAGTCTTTCACATACATTTTTTGTAAGATGTGTGGTGTAAAATCTGCCATCAAACTTCCAGCAGAAGATCAATACACAGATCTGCCACCAACATCATCTAAAGTCATTTCACAGAATATTAATGACAATCACACCTCAGGCTGTCTTTCAGTTTTTAAATTTGATGTGATTAAAAAAAAAAAAACTCTCCAGGCACAGTTGCAACACCATTATATAACATAGGGTTTTTTTTTCATTTTCCGTTGTCATTTCCCAATTGATCTCATTATTATTTTAAAAAATCAAAAGAAAAACAAAGTGCACAGCCACGTTTTATCCAATACTACATTTAAAATCATATACCAGCAGGCTTTCACATACATTTTTCGTAAGATGTGTTTGTGTAAAATCTGTCATCAATCTTCCAGCAGAAGATCAATGCACAGATCTGCCACCAGGATCATCTGAAGTCATTTCAAAGAATTTTGAATACAATCACAGCAAAAGCTTTTCTTTCGATTTCACATTTGATGCCATAAAAAAGAAAACAATAAAGAAAACCACTTGGGGCAAACTTTCAACACTATCATACAACATGCTACATTTTGGGGGGACAGCTCATATTTCAACTTAATATTAAACACACACACACACACACACACACACACACACACACACACACACACACACACACACACACACACATTTTCACACACACATTTTCACACACACACACACACACACACACACACACACACACACACACACACATTTTCACACACACACACACACACACACACACACACACACACACACACACACACACACACACACACACACATTTTCTTAACTACTATACTATACTTAATATCATAGACCAATTGTTTTTTACATACATTTTTGTAAGATGTGTTGCTGTAAAATCTGCCATCAATCTTCCAGCAGAAGATCAATGCACAGATCTGCCACCAACATCATCTAAAATAATTTCACAGAAATATCAATTCTAACCACTGCATAAGCATTGTTTTTGTTTTCAAATTTGATGCGATTAAAAAAAAATTAAGCACAAAACTCCCACTTTCATTATGTAAATTTTCATAACTTGATATAAACTATTAGATTTTTGTTCTCATTTTATATTAATTTTGATCTCATTACCAAAAAAAGAAAAGAGAAAAACCTCACACTTTACCAACTTCTTGAAAATCATACACAATTACTCTTTCACATACATTTTTCATCAAATGTGTCGTGTAAAATCTGCCATCAATCTTCCAGCAGAAGATCAATACACAGATCTGCCACCAACATTATCTAAAGTCATTTCACAGAATATCAATGCCAATCACAGTACAAGCTTTCTTTTCCTTTTCACATTTGATGTAATTTTTTTTTTTAAATAAGAACTTCCTTGGGCACAATTTCATTACTACTATATAACATGCTACCTTGTTTTTGGAAATGCATATTTCATCTCATTATTTAAAACACACACAAAACACACACACACACACACACCCCACACACACACACACACACACACACACACACACACACACACACACACACACAACACACACAACACACACACACAACACACACACACACACATTTTCTTTACTATTCTTAAAATCATATACCAATATTCTCTTACATATATTATTTGTAAGATGTGTTGGTATCAAATCTGCCATCAATCTTCCAGCAGAAAATCAATACACAGATCTGCCACCAACATCATCTAAAGTCATTTCACAGAATATTGATGCCAGTCACAGCAAAAGTTTTGTTTTTCTTTTGACATTTGACGTGATTTTTAAGAAAAAAATACCCTGGCCTTACTGTTCACATTATTGAAACTATTACACTGTTTTTGCCAATTTACATTAATTTTGATCTCTTCACCACAAAAAAAGGAAAAAAGAAACAGTCACACTTTACCCACTGCTCTACTGAAAATTATAAACCAGTACTCTTTCACCTACATTTTTTTCGGAAGATATGCTGTGTAAAATCTGCCATCGATCTTCCAGCAGAAGATCAAAACACAGATCTGCCACCAACATGGCCATCACATGACAATCTTTGTTGTTCCTTTCACATTTAATGTGAATTATTAAAAAAATTAATTAACTAAAAAAAAAACCTTTCCCCACACACTGTGCACACAAATACACAGCCTATATTTTTCTCCCCAATATTGATTTGATTCCATTAAAAACAAATTAAATGAAAGAAAGCCCTGACAAGGCACACTTTACACACCATCAGACAGACAAAGTGAAGATGTGTTGGTGTAAAATCTGCCATCAATCTTCTAGCAGAAGATAGTCATTTTATAAAATATCAATGCCAATCACAGGACAAACTTTCTTTTTGTTTCCACAATACGAAATTATGGATTTCACTAACAACACAAAAAAAATTTAAGAAAAGACAAAAAGAAAAGAAAATTCCTCCCTCACTTTCAACATCATTATACAACATTATACAACATACAACATACTACTTTTTTGACAATGCACATTTGACATTATTTTAAAAAGACAAAGCACAAAAAAACACAAAAACACAGGCACATTATCCACTACTATACTTAAAATCATAAACCAATACTCTTTCATATATATATATATATATATTTTTTTTTTTTTTTTTTTTTTTTTTTTTTTTTTTTTTTTTCTAAGGTGGGTAGGTGTAAAATCTGCCATCAATCATCCAGCAGAAGACCAATACACAGATCTGCCACCAACATCATCTAAAGTCATTTTACACAATACCAATGCCAATCACAGCACGAACTTTCTTTTTGTTTCCACTATAAGAAATTATTAATTTGACTAAAAACAGAAATAAATACAGTAGCAAAAAGTAAACCCCTTCCCTCACTTTCTACACCATTATACAACACACTACTTTTTGTCAATTCACATTTGAAATTATTCTAAAAAGCCAAAACACAAAAAACACAAAACACACAGGCACGTTATTCACTACTATATTCAAAATCATATACCATTACTCTTTCATACATACATTTTTTTAAAGGTGGGTAGGCGTAAAATCTGCCATCAATTTTCCAGCAGAAGATCAATACACAGATCTGCCACCAATATCATCTAAAGTCATTTAACAGGATATCAATGCTAATCATAGCAAAAGCTTTCTTTTCCTTTTCACATTTGATGCAATTTTTAAAAAATTGAAAAAATCTCCTTGGGCACAAGTTCAACACTACTATACAACATGCTACCTTGGTTTGGTTCATTCATATTTAATCTCATTATTTAAAACACATACACACACAAGCACACACACGCACACACACGCACGCACTAACACACACACACACACACCACACACACACACACACACACACACACACACACACACACACACACTCTATTTTTTTAACTACTATACTTAAAATCATAACCAATATTCTCTTACATACATTTTTTGTAAGATGTGTTGGTGTAAAATCTGCCATCAATCTTCCAGCAGAAGATCAATACACAGATCTGCCACCAAAATGGCAATCACATGACAATCTTTGTTGTTCCTTTCACATTTAATGTGTATTTAAAAAAACAAACAACCTTTCCCCACACACTGTCCATACAATTACACAGCCTGTATTTTTCTCCCCATTTTTCATTTGATTCAATTTTGAAGTAATGAAAGAAAACCCTGGCAGGCACACTTTACACACCACAAGACATACAAAGTGAAGATGTGTTGCACGTTGGTATAAAATCTGCTGTCAATCTTCCAGCAGAAGATCAACACACATATCTGCCACCAACATCATCTAAAGTCATTTTACAGAATGTTAATGCCAATCACAGCAGGAATTTTCTTTGTGTTTCCACAATTAAAAAAAAAAAATATTGATTTGATTAAAAATTGAAAAAAAATTTTTTTTTTTAACTCAACTCACTTTCTACACCATTATACAACATACTACATTTGTTGTTGTCAATTCAGATTTCATTTCTTTTAAACAAAAGACACGGGCACATTATTCACTACTATATCTAAAATCACATGCCATTATTCACTACTATATCTAAAAACACATGCCATTACTTGTTCCTGTACATACTCTTTCCAACAAAATCTAAAGTCATTTCACAGAATATCAATACCAATCACAACAAAATCTCGCTTCCTTTTCACACTTGATGTAATTAAAAAATAATTTGAAAAAAATCTCCTTAGGCACAAGTTCAACCCTTCTATACAACATGCTACCTTGTTTTGGGAAATTCATATTTAATATCATTATTTCACACACACACACACACACACACACACACACACACACACACACACACACACACTCACCAACTCACTCAAGCGCTCATTCACACACATGCACTCACACACACACACACCACACACACACACACACACACACACCACGCACGCGCGCGCGCGCGCACACACACACGCGCGCAACCACACACACGCAAACAACACACACACACACACACACACACACACACACACATGCATGCGCGCCCACACACACACACACACACCATAACACACACACACACACACACACACACACACACACACACACACACACACACACACATTTTCTTAACTACTATACTTAAAATCATATACCAATATTCTCTTACATATATTTTTGCAAGATATTTTGGTGTAAAATCTGCCATCAATCTTCCAGCAGAAGATCAATACACAGATCTGCCACCAACATCATTTACAGGAATTTCACAGAATATGAAAGCAAATTACTGCACCAGCTTTTAAAACAAAAACAAGAATTCAGAGTTGATGTCATTTTTTAGGAAAGCTTAAAAAAAAAAATCCAAAACCCTCCTTTTACACTCTATTCACATCATACACACTTTTCACAACATAATATAAACTAACATTGATCTTGCCAATTTACATTAATATTTATCTCATCACTAAAAACCAAACAGCAAAAAAAAAAAAAAAAGGTCACACTTTACCGTATGCTATACTCAAAATCAAATACTATTATTCTTTCATATTCTATTTTCATAAATTGTGTTGGTGTAAAATCGGCCATCAATCTTCCAAAAGAAGATCAATACACAGATTTGCCACCAACATGGCAATCACATGAAAATCTTTGTTATTCCTTTCACATTTAATGTGATTTTTTTAATTCAAAAAGAAAAAAGCAAAGACCCCTTCTCCCCACACACTGTCCACATCATTATACAGCCTGTATTTTTCTTCCCTATCTTCATTTGATTCTTTTCTTTTTTTTTTAAATGGCAGGCACACTTTACACACCATAAGACATACAAAGTGAAAGATGTGTTGGTGTAAAATCTGCCATCAGTCTTCCAGCAGAAGATCAATACACAGATCTGCCACCAACATCATCTAAAGTCATTTTACACCATACCAATGCCAATCACAGCATGGATATTCTTTTTGTTTCCACAATAAGTAACTATTGATTTGGATAAAAATAAAAAATAAAAAAGAAACTGAAAGAAAACCCCTCCCCTCACTTTCTACACCATTCTACAACATGCTACATTTTTTCTTGTCAATTCACATTTGACATTTTAAAAAGACAAAACAAAACCAAAATATAAAAAACACAGGCACATTATTCACTACTATATCTAAAATCATATACCATAACTCTTTCCTATACATTTTTCTAAGGTGTGTTGGTGTAAAATCTGCCATCAATCTTCCAGCAGAAGATCAATACACAGATCTGCCACAAACATCATCTAAAGTCATTTCATTGAATATTAATGCCAATCACAGCAAAAGCTTTGTTTTTATTTTTACATTTAATGTAGTTTTAAATAACTGAAAAAACCTCCTTGGGCACAAGTTCAACACTACTATACAACATGCTACCTTGTTTTGGGAAATTCATTTTTAATCTCATTATTTAAACACACACACACACACACACAACACACACACACACACACACACACTCACACACACGCATACACGCACACACACGCACACATGCACTCACGCACGCATGTGCACACACGCACACACACACATGCATGCACGCACACACGCACACGCGCACGCGCACACACACGCGCACACACCGCGCGCGCGCGCGCGCCGCCACACACACACACACACACACACACACACACACACACACACACACACACACTAGGTAGGACCACGGCAGCCGCTAACGAGTAAAGCGTAGCGGAAAGTGGCAAATTAGATCTACCTTGCACCCAAATTTCTCCATCCAAATCTAAAAGAAAGCTCGAAAAAAAATATACTAGTAAAAAGTTTAATGCATTAACTTAACATTTTTAATATCATTTTGCAAGAATGATGACTGGATAAGTGCGAGCGATGATTTAATATCGGTAATAAACTTAAAAATTCGCCGCTACCGGAGCCTCACTGGCTGAAAACGCAATTCGGTAAATTTTCGTGCTTCGTCTTCCAACACGATCTGTCACCCCTTCACTATACAAACCTATTCATAGCGCATACCATTGGAAAGAAGAAACTCGCCACTAACCGATTATATGAGAGACACTTTAGTGAATTTTTTAAAATACAGTATAATGCGTTAAAAAAAATTCCCTACATTTTTCGGAAGTCGGAGAAATTTCCCTATTAATGGTACAAAAAATCCCAACACAGCGTTAAAAAGTTCGTTTTTTCAAGAACAAAAACCTCATTTCAGTTTATCGGTTATTTCCCGTTAAATGACGTCTGATTCTCATTTGCATACAGCACCCCCCTTTTCTAACTGACCAAAATGGCGGCTTTAGCGAGTCTACACATAGATGCTTCAGACTTGCGAACGTCGATAGAGATTTTCGATGTGTACACTCACATCTGAAGAAGTAAATGCTGTGCTTTTATTTTGTACGTAGTTACTATCGAATCTCGATGATTTTAGATTTAGAAACTTATCGTTGATCGCAAGTTTTTCCCGGACAGGGATCGCAGGGAGCGAAGAACAAGGTCATCGAAGGGTGCTCTCAGAATTTATGAGCTCTCGTGAAATTTTTCTATTATAACAATAAATGAGGGTGATGATTCTGTTCAAAATAGTTTCTGGTAGTGTTTGTTTTTTTCTTAGGATCTGTACTTTGTTATATCGTGCCGAAATGTTCGACGAAACATCGTGAGAACAAATGCAAGAATGATAACTCTTGCCTCGATCTAATTTCTAATAGAGATTTGGCCTTGATTGTTGTGTCTGTATGCATGTAAGACCGCATTTTTAACAGAAATAGTGATTTAACGATTAGAAATCACTTCTGAATGCATCCATTTAAATTCATGCAAAACAAAACTTTTTTTTTTTAATCAGAGCAGACAAGTGCTAATCAAATTGAGTAAAACTTTGTTCTCTCTGTTGGTTTCACATTTTAAACAGTGCATGAACTTTCTTCACTTCTTTTTCATTAGGTTGTTTTGTTTCACCAAACATGTAGTTAGAAAGAAAAAAAAAACAAGAAAAACTGAAAACTTTGTAATGATTTTATTGTGCACAAACAAGCCTATTCAATACTATTTTTTATCTCACACACACACACACACACACACACACACACACACACACACACACACACACCACACACACAACACACACACACAAATACAATAATATATATATATATATATATATAATATATATATATATATATATATATAATATACTCACACACACACACACACACACACACACACACACACACACACACACACACACACACACACCACTCATACCTCTACAATTCATACTTGCATGTATGCACACTTAAATAAAATGTACAGACACTAAGAATACACACAGATTAGGCAACTCACAAAAATGTCCAAATTTGCATTTTTAATTGTACAAGAAAAATGTTAAAAAAATACAACACTAATAAGTCTATATTATACAGGCATTGCAACAGTATGTCAACAGTGAAAGATATTTCAGCAGAGGTCTAGGAGGTCTGTGATATATTTAGGAAGAAACTATGCAAAGGTTAAAATCACTGGGCACAAAAAAAGATACATGCAACATCACAATGCAACATGTAAGCTCACCAGAAACCTAAAAAAAAAAAAATTAATAAAAGAACACAGATGATCACATGAGTACACCTATGATATATTGTACAGAAGATGCTTGACAAGACAAGGGAGGGGGGGGGGTAGGGGAAAAAACAAAAAGAATCACTTGGAATGGCCTTATAAAGACATGCGCATTGTTTCAAGACAAACATTTTGATAGGTGTACCATTTTTGTCAGTCAATTAGAAACATATATGATGTTAATGCCTATGAGGGGGAGGGGGGCTGAGTGGGGTGGGTGCTTGGGGGGGGGGGGGGGGGACCAGAATCACTTGGAATGCTCTTTAAAAAGACTCACTGTTTCAAGACAAATATTTTGATAGGTGTACCATTTCTATCAGTCAATTAGAAGCTGAGATATGATGTTAATGCCTATTGAGGGGGGGGGGGGGGGGGGGGGGGGGGGGGAGGGAGTGGAGGGGGGGGGGGGGAACCAGAATCACTTGGAATGCCCTTTAAAAAGACTCACTGTTTAAAGACAAACATTTTGATAGGTGCACCATTTCTGTCAGTCAATTAGAAGCTGAGATATGATGATATGCCTATGGGCTGGTTTTGTGTTATTATTTGGACAGGTTTTATGCTTCACAAATTGTTGTCATAGGGGTGTTTTGGATGACTGCAGTTTGCCTCTACATGATTTTTAGCTTCTAAAAAAAAATACATAGCATCTGAGTAATAAGTACAAGCTGTAATATAGATCTTAGACACTTTTAGGCATTCTTGAGATTTTTACAGGAGGGTAAAGTACCCCTTTCAGCTCAATTCGCGAGCTATTTTTAGAATTTTTATCTGATTTTGATGTAAAATTCCATTTGTTTCCTTTGACTTATTTTTCTGCTTTTTAGATATTTGTTTCTTCAAAGTAACATAAAACAATATAAAACTAGTTTCAGCACTGTCAGATTCATAATAAGCATGAGGGAGATGTTCAAATAAGGTTTTATATAACGAAAGGACATTTTTATCCGATATGAAAAATTTTTAAAGTGGTATATCTCAAAAACCATCCAAGATAATGATATGAAATTTTGCATGCTTCTTGATCTTGCTACTATCTTTCATTTGAGATAACAAACTTCAAATTCTATGACATCTGAAAAAATGAGTGGTCCTACCTACACACACACACACACACACACACACCACACCCTATTTTCTTAACTACTATACTTAAAATCATATACCAATATTCTCTTACATATTATTTTTGTAAGATGTGTTGGTGTAAAATCTGCCATCAATCTTCCAGCAGAAGATCAATACACAGATCTGCCACCAACTCTTTTACAGGAATTTCACAGAATATGAAAGCAAATTACTGTACCAGCTTTTAAAACAAAAACAAAAATTCAGAGTTGATATATTTTTTTTTTAGGAAAGCTTAAAAAAAAAAGTCAAAAACCCTGTCTTTACACTCTTTTCACATCTTACACACTTCTCACAACATTGTATAAACTATTACATTGATCTTGCCAATTTACATTAGTTTTAATCTCATTACTAAAAACCAAACAGCAAAAAAACCCCTGTTAACACTTACTCACTGCTAAACTTAAAATCGTATACTACTGTTCTTTCATATTCTAACTTCGTAAATTGTGTTGGTGTAAAATCTGCCATCAATCTTCCAAAAGAAGATCAATACACAGATTTGCCACCAACATGGTAATCACATGAAAATCTTTGTTATACATTTCTCTTTTTATGTGATTTTTTTTTATTAACAGAAAAAAGACCCCCTTCTCCCCCACACACCCTCTACACCAGTATGCAACCTGTAGTTTTCTCCCCAATCTTCATTTGATTCAATTTTAAAAAAAAATTGTAGGCCATTTTACATAAACAAGACACACAGCACAGAGATGGGTTGGTGTAAAATCTGCCATCAATCTTCCAGCAGAAGATCAATACACAGATCTGCCACCAACATCATCTAAAGTCATTTCACAGAATATCAATGCCAATCACAACACAAACATTCTTTGTAATATCACACATGATGTGATTTCTAAAAAAAAGAAACTGAAATCAAAACAAAAGCTCTTCTAGCACACTATCTACACTTTCATGCAACATTCTATATTTTGTTGTCAATTTCCATTTGGTATCATTAAAACACACACACACACACACACACACACACACAGGCACGTTTTATCCAATACTATAATAAAATCCTTAGAATATCCATGGCAACCATAGCACAAACTTTCGATTTGTTTTCAAATTTGATGGGATAGAAAAGAGAAAAAAAATTAAATCCTTTCCTTACACACCAACAATAATAGAGAACCTATTACATTTTTCTTGCCAGTTTTCATTAATTTTAATCTCATCACTAAAAAGAGCCTCTTTATCCACTGCTATGCATAAAATCATAAACCATTACTCTTTTTCTTTTACATACATTTTTTGGATGTTGCATTGGTGTAAAATCTGCCATCAATCTTCCAGCAGAAGATCAATACACAGACCTGCCACCAACATCATCTAAAGTCATTTCACAGAATGTTAAAGCCAATCACAGCACAGGCTTTCTTTTTGTTTTCAAATTTCATGTGATTAAAAAAAAGTTGAAAGAAAAATGAAAACCTCTTTGGGCACAATTTCAACACTATCATACAACATACATTTTTCTTGTCATTTCACATTTGATCTCATTATTTTTAAATAATACAAGCAAACACTAAACAAAAAAGCCACATTTTCTTCAATACTATTTAAAAAATCAGACACCATTCAAATTGGTCATGGTTTTTTTTTGGGGGGGTAAGATGTGTTGACGTAAAATCTGCCATCAATCTTCCAGCAGAAGATCAATACACAGATCTGCCACCAACATCATCTGCAGTTTATTCCACAGAATACATATGCCAAGTACCCCATACACTTTCTTTTTACTTTCAAAATTATATAACATTTAAAAAAGCAACAAAAAAAGAAATTTCCTTACACACTTTTCACAACATTATACAAACTTATTACATTTTTTCTTGCCAATTCATATTAATTTGGATCTCAATATCCAAAAAAACAAAAAAAAAAAAAAAAAAGAAAATGGCCACACTGTACTAACTCATAACATCATATACCATTAGTCTCTCACATACATTATTCGGAAGATGTGTTGGTGTAAAAATCTGCCATCAATCTTCCAGCAGAAGACCAATACACCGATTTGCCACCAACATAATGTAAAGTCATTTTCACAGAATATTGATGCCAATCATAGCACAAGCTTTCTTTATGTTTTTACATTTCGATGCTACTAAAAATAAAGAAAACAAAAATAAATTCCTGGGAAACACTTTCGACATTATCATACAATAAGCTACATTTTTTGGTAATTCATATTTGATTCCATTACTTAAAATGTGGTGGGGGACACACACACACACACACTACACCACACACACTCCACTCTCTCTCTCTCTCTCTCTCTCTCTCTCTCTCTCTCTCTCTTCTCTCTCTCTCTCTCTCTCTCTCTCTCTCTCCACACACACACACACACACACACACACACACACACACACACACACACACACACACACACACACACACGCACTCTCTCCTCTCTCTCTCTCTCTCCTCTCTCTCTCTCTCCTCTCTCTCTCTCTCTCTCTCTCTCTCACACACACACACACACACACACACACACACACACACACACACACACATTCACACACACATTCACACACACACACAAACTCCTCTCTCTCTCTCTCTCTCCTCTCTCTCTCTCTCTCTCTCTCTCTCTCTCTCTCTCCACACACACCACACACACACACACACACACACACACACACACACACACACACACACACACACACACAACACACACACACACACACACACACACACACACACACACACACACACACACATTCACACACACAAACACAAACACTCTCTCTCTCACACACCACACACACACACACACACACACACACACACACACACACACACACACACACACACACACACACACACACACACACAACACAACACATTCACGCACACATTTTCCTAACTACTATACTTGAATTTATATACCATTAGCATTTCACATAAGATGTGTTGGTGTAAAATCTGCCATCAATCTTCCAGCAGAAGATCAATACACAGATCTGCCACCAACATGGCAATCACATAACGATCTTTGTTATTCCTATTTGATGTGATTAAGAAGAAAAAAAAAGAAGAAGAAAAAAATGGCCCCTTCTCCCAACACACTGTCCACACCATTATAGTAAAGGTAAAGGTGTCCCATAACCTAGGCGGTCATAGGGAGTGAAGCATCAGAGACCTCAGCTTCTCTAGGGGCCAGCATATTGAGGGGGGCACCCATCTCCTCTCCCTGGCTGCTTTACCTTCCCCGACCCTAAAGAGTACTGTTCCCAAATCTTCATGGCCTAGATTCTTTTCACAGAATATCAATAGCAATCACAGCACAAGCTTTCTTTTTGTTTTCATGTTTGCAGTGATTTAAGAAAAAAATAACCCTTTCCGGCACACCATAAACACTATTATACAACATACTACATTTTTTCTTGTCGTTTCACATTTGATCCCATAATTTTAACAAAATCAAAACCAAAACAGAGAGGCACATTCTCTTCAATACTATACTTATAATCATATACCATTAATCTTTCTCATGTATCTTACCCAAGATGTGTTAGTGTAAAATCTGCCATCAATCCTCCTGCAGAAGATCAATACACAGATCTGCCACCAACATCATTTAAAGTCACTTCACAGAATAGCAATGCCAATCACAGCACAAGCTTTCTTTTTGTTTTTACATTTGATGGTATATATTTTTTTTAAAAACGTAAAAAAGAAAACCTTTCCTAAAAAGAGAAAAAAAAAACAGGCACATTTTTATTCAATGCTACATTTAAAATCTTTTACATTAGTCTTTCACACACTTTTATTCATTATTTTATTTTATACCAGTTTATGTCACAGCAGATTTCTCTGCATGAAATTTGGGCTGCTCTCCCCGGGGAGAGCAATTCGCCACATGTGCAGCGCCTACCCAGTATTTTTTTTTTTTCCTGTCTGCAACTGTATTTGTTTCCCTATCAGAGTGGCTTTTTTCTACAGAATTTTGCCAGGGACAACCCTTTTGTTGCCATGGGTTCTTTTACGTGCGCCAAATAAAGATGTGTAACACACAGACCTCGGTTTATCATCTCATCCGAAAGACTAGTGCCCAGACCACCACTCAAAGTCTAATGGATTGGGGTGTGGGAGTTTTGGGCCCAAACACATTTTTCCAACTACTTTACTTGAATTCATATACCATTAGTCTTTCACATAAGATGTGTTGGTGTAAAATCTGCCATCAATCTTCCAGCAGAAGATCAATGTACAGATCTGCCACCAACAGAAACAAATTCATTGACACAATATCAATAACTATTAATGCTATTAAAAAAAAAAATTAAAAAAACTCTCCACACACTCAGCTTACCATTATACAGCATACATTTCTCTTGTCAATCTACATGTTATCAAATCATTACTAAAAGAAAAACTAACTAAATAATAATAATAATAATAATAATAAGCACACAGGCACTCCTTAACCACTACTATACTTAAATCATAAAGTGTGGTGGTGGTGGTATTTCCCATAACCTATGTGGTCATAGGGGAGAAGGCATCAGAAACCTCAACTTCTCTAGGGGCCAGCATATTGAGGGCGGTGCCCATCTCCTCTCCCTCGCTGCTTTACCTTCCCTGACCCTAAAGAGGGCAGATACCCATTTACAGTTGGGGGAACTGGGGGAACTGTACCAAGGCCAAGGCGTACAAATGGTCACCTATCCAATTGGCAACCACGCTCAACGCTGCTCAGCATTGGCTGGGGAAAAGCAAGCACTCTGACCACTGAGCTATCCTGTTCCCTGCTATACCTAAATCATAGCAATCTTGCATATTTTACTTTTTTCTTTAGATGTGTTGGTGTAAAATCTGCCATCAATCTTCAAGCAGAAGATCAATACACAGATTTGTTGGTGTAAAATCTGCCATCAATCTTCAAGCAGAAGATCAATTCACAGATTTGCCACCAGCATCATCTTAAGTCATTTCAAGGAGCATAAACAGCACACACAAGAACAGGGTTGGTGGGTGAGGGGGGGAGTTGTTTTTGGTTTTTTACATATTTGATGTGAATCCAATTAAAAGAACAAAAACTGCTCCTCTCTCTCTCTACACACTTACATGCACACACCTGTGCACACACATACACACACACATGTTCACACACACACACACACATGTTCACACACACACACACATGTTCACACAAACACACACCACACACACACACACAGAGTCATACCTCCTCCCCCAGCCCTAACTGCCTACTATACCCACCCCCCACCCCCAAATCCTAGCACCTCTTTTCTTAAATTCTATCACCACCTCCAACCCCCCCCCCCCAAGAAAAAAATGTCGCCATTGTGTCAGCTAGTACTATGTCATCTACCTGCCTTTGTGTCCACATGTCGAGCCAGGGTTAGTGTACAGGTTAGGATTAGTACGAACAGTGAACATGCAAAAAGGACGGTAAAAGGGGAAGGAAGCATGCAAAAAGGGGAAGGAAGCATGCAAAAAAGGGAAGGGTTACCAGTCAGTTGACTGGTCAGTGTTGCAAAGCATGTGGACACAGCAGCAGATAAAACTGATGGTACTTATCTGTAGACACAGGGATGTGGAGCTCTATTCGAAAAAATAATTTTAAATACTGTCCTGCCAACTGCTCAGGCTTTGTAGTACTTTCGCGTTTCAAGTTTGAATCCCAAATTTCCAGCTCTGCTGCCATCAAAGCAGTCTCAGGCCAAAGACTGTGGAAAACAATTTCTCTGTTGTTTTCATTCCTCGGGTAGAGCTCCAAACTTTTACTCACGGTGAGATTCTTTTTGGTGTATGCAGCCCCATCATTTAGGTAGCCACATTCTAACTTTAGGAATATAGTTGAGAATTCAAACCTACCAATTTTTGCCAGGACAGTCGGGAGGTACCTCCCTACTCTTTTCAATCTTCAACTATCCTGTTATTGATGGTTTTTTTAAACATATAATTCAATTTTCCTGTTAAACTGGGAAGAAACGGGAAGGCTAGGAATTCAACCCGGAATCTCACGGCGTTATAACCATTAAAAAAGGATTTAACAAAAAAAAAACACGTGAATTTTTTTTTAAATAACGGCCAAAAATAGAAAATGTAGGTTTAGGAAAAATCTCTCACCATCACTCGCCCTCTTTTCTTCTATCCCCACTGATGCTGACTTGTGTCTCAACTCCTCCTGCTAACACCCTTTTTCCACAATAACGCCCATGTCCCCTCCTTTGACTACCACTCCCCTCCCCTCCCCCCCACACAAAGTTACACACAGTGAGTCTCTCTCTCTCTCTCTCTCTCTCTCTCTCTCTCTCTCTCACACACACACACACACACACACACACACACACACACACACACACACACACACACACACACACACACACCGAGTCTCACACACACACACACACACACACACACCGAGTCTCACACACACACACCGAGTCTCACACACAGAGAGAGTCTTCGGACTTCGGATGAGACTATAAACCGAGGCCCCGTGTGTGAACACACGCAGAACATCTTGCGCCACACGTTAAATCCTGTTCCGCTTTGCGTTAGAGTAGGCTATTGTGTGCCGGTGGGAACAGATAAGATTTACAAAACTGCATACATACGGGACTGGATGTAGAGAAAATGCACACGAGTGCTTATTACACTATCCTCGATATAAATCAATAAATAAATAAAATATAAAATAAAACACATACACACAGAAAACATCTTGCGCACCCATTAAAACCCATTCCTCTTTTGGGAAGAGTAGGCCATTTTGTACCCATGAGAACAGATGACAAAATTTACAGAACTGTTGAGGAAAAAATCAGAGCGCTTATTCCATTATCCTCGAAATAAAAGAATAAAGAAATAGACAGCTAAAATAAAATAAACACACGTCTTTTCTTTCCTTTTGTGTGGTATTTTACGTGTAAAGATGAAAAATGGAAAACGACCTTACACTACTATAACTCTGTGTGTGTGTGTTTGTATGTTTGTATGTTTTGTGTGTGGTGTGTGTGTGTGTGTGTGTGTGTGTGTGTGTGTGTGTGTGTGTTGTGTGTGTGTGTGTGTGTGTGTGTGCGTGTGTGTGTGTGAGTGCGTGTGTGTGTGTGTGAGTGCGTGTGTGTGTGTGTGAGTGCGTGTGTGTGTGAGTGCGTGTGTGTGTGAGTGCGTGTGTGTGTGTGGTGAGCGTGTGGTGTGGTGTGTGTGTGTGTGAGTGCGTGTGTGTGTGAGTGCGTGTGTGTGAGGCGTGTGTGTTGAGTGCGTGTGTGTGTGAGTGCGTGTGTGTGAGGCGTGTGTGTGTGTGTGAGTGCGTGTGTGTGTGAGGGCGTGTGTGATGTGTGAGGGCGTGTGTGATGTGTGTTGAGGGCATGTGTGTGTGTGAGTGCGCATGCGCGCGCGTGCGTGTGGTGGTGTGGGAGTGCGCGTGCGTGTGATGTGCGTGTAGAGGAGAGAGAGAGAGGACGAACTCCGTGAGGGTGTGTGTGTGTGTGTGTGTGTGTGTGTGTGTGTGTGTGTGTGTGTGTGTGTGTGTGTGTGTGTGTGTGTTTGTGTGTGCGCGCACACGTTTCTTTTGCCTTTCCCGCATATTAAGACGTAAAATGCATACTACTATACTACTACTACTACTACTACTACTACTACTACTACTACTACTACTACTACTACTACTATACTACTACTACTACTACTCTCTACTACTACTACATGTCTGACTTCTGCGGCGACGGCCATGTCTTTTAAGGCGACGGCAATTTACAGCGAAGGCAATGTCTTTTAAGGCGACAGTGAAAACCTCTGTGGCGACTGCGATGTCTTCTACGACGGCGATATCTTCTGTGGCGACGTCTTCTACCACGGCGAAGTCCTCTGCAGCGATGGCGAACACTCTGCAGCAACACTCTGCAGCAACACTCTGCAGCAACACTCTGCAGCAACACTCTGCAGCAACACTCTGCAGCAACACTCTGCAGCAACACTCTGCAGCAACACTCTGCAGCAACTCTGCAGCAACTCTGCAGCAACACTCTGCGCAACACTCTGCAGCAACACTCTGCAGCAACACTCTGCAGCAACACTCTGCAGCGACAGCAAAGTCGTCGATGGCGTCGGTGTCCTCCTCCTGCCAGAATACACATTACAATAAAAAATTAATCGTCAGTAGGTATCAGTATTCACTATATATATCTTTATTTTGGGGGTCAGTTTTGTTTGTTTTACTCCTGGGCTAGAGCTCCGAGGTTAACCAATGCTGAGAGTTTGCGTACAGGAGCGTTTTGCATGTTTTTATGCAGAGGGAAGTAAGAATTAAGGTGTGGGAAATGGCTGCCTGGGTCTGTGATACTGATTTATTTGGGGCTATTTTATGTTCCCTTGTTGATTGTTTTTAGTTATGCTCGCTTGTGAAGTACATTCTGAATGAGGAGTTTGCGTGTATGACTTTACCAGTACTTCACCATAAAGGCAGCCATACTCCAACGTCAGAGGATTTTTCTCCTGTAGAGTGCAGGATTCTTTGCTACGAGCTTGTCATGGCTGAGGACAATTTCCACACACCATTTCAAAATCAACACCAGTTCAGTGTAGACCTTGGCCCCTAGCTCACATCACTAACTGACAAAGCTTTGGCCTGGGCAGGAAAAGGAACAGATGGAATTTGATGTTACCTCGTCATGTCCTGGTAACTGACATGTGGTGCCGGATGGCGTGTCTGGTCTTTGGCACTCGACTCCAGTCCTGGAGCTCCTGAAAGCAGTGGAGAAGTCATCAGTGAGCATTATTCCTTAGAATTTACTTTCAATTTTTTTTTTGGAATCTTTGATAAATCAGTTTTTAAATGAAGGAGAAGTTGTAAGTGGTTACCTGCACTTGTTTTCCTTCATTACGTTTTCCTCGTGTCCTCAGTAACAGGGAAAATGATCACACCTCTACATGCTCAAACTTTATTTCATTTTATCCCTTAAGTGATAGATTCACATTTTTTCAATGTCGCTTTATCAGGTGAAAAAGACGTGTCTCATTTCCTATTTTGCTTTACCAGCTCAAATCTAAACTGATTTAGTCTCGTCAATTTGAGGACAAAAAAACCTTCATAAGTACTTTTTAGAAACTATCATAGTTATTTTAGATTCACTCAGTTTGCTTACATTTGAAATAATAGCACTTTGAAAACAAAAACTCATTCAATTAAAGACACACATTCTACCTTTAGCTTTCCCGCCCAATCACACCAAAGAAAACCTACCTGTCTTTAAAACCCTAGCATTACCACTCTTCCAGGGAGGAAAGACCCCAGTTCATGATGGCCGCCACTGCACACGGAGTCCTTGGTTCCAGTCCCACAGCCCTTGAAAGCAATGCAGTCCCAATCAGTACCACTGAAAATTCTGCTGGTTTTTTTGGACGAAAGCTGACCTTGTTACTTTAAAGAGACTAAATTAAGGATTATTATCTACAAAGTGTACCATACAGCCCAGTTACTTTAAAAACAGTGATGGACAGTAACAACACACCCGATAAAAAAATTAAAAAAACCAACTGAAGTTTAGACCAGGCGAAGATCCCCATCAGTAAATAATGAATAGAAGTAGAGAATGGGGCAGAATATGAAATTCCAAGCCCCCCCCCCCCCCCCCCCCCCCCCCCCCTTTCCTCCTCCCTTTGCGTCGATTAAAGGGCATAAATAAAATAAACAGAATAAACAGTAATGTGTAGAACTAATGGACACAGGAATAACAAAGAGGGCAAAGACAGGACAGAAAAATGTCAGACGAATAACGGTGAAACCTGAATCCTGTATTTAAAAAAAACAAACTGATCAACTGTCGCTATACAGTTATTTATGTACCTATCTCCTATCCCTCCCTGCCTTCAGCAGCCCAAATACCCATCACCCTATCAGTGTGTGTGTATGTGTGTGTGAGAGAGAGGGGAGGAGAGGGGGGAGAGAGAGAGAGAGGGGGGGTAGAAGGGAGAGAGAGCGAGAGAGAGAGGAGAGAGAGAGAGAGAGAGGGGGGGGGAGAGAGAGAGAGAGAGGAGGGGGGGGAGAGAGAGAGAGAGAGGGAGAGAGAGAGAGAGAGAGAGAGAGAGAGAGGAGAGAGAGAGAGAGAGAGAGAGAGAGAGAGAGAGAGAGAGAGGAGAGAGGGGAGAGAGAGAGAACTTGTAATTAAGACGTGACTGGTTGCATGCATGATAACAGCTTGCATGGAAGTGCTTTGATTTGCTTTACAAGATAGAGCGCAATACAAATTCCATATATCATTAAAAAAAAATAATAATAATTTTCATGATCACCATTATTATTCTCATCATTACTTACAGTGCAAGGTCTTGATGGGGGAGAATGCTCCAGATGACAGCACAGCGTCAGAGGACACTTCCTATATGGTCCACATGAAAGCCCCATTGCTATAGCTCCGTTGCTATAGCGATGACTCCGATGTGATCCACATGACTAACCAGGTCAGGACCCGTGTCCAATAAAGGGTGGGAAGCAAGAAACTGAAGGAAATGCTTGGAAAATGTGAGGGGACGGCAGAGTCACACTCCCTCATAACCACTGTCCCAAAGATGTCACACTCCCTCATAACCACTGTCCCAAAGATGTCACACTCCCTCATAACCACTGTCCCAAAGATGAGGACACTCTCCCTCATAACCACTGTCCCAAAGGTGAGGACACTCTCCCTCACAACCACTGTCCCAAAAGCCTTTGTAGGTGTCTGCATTTTTGAACACCAAGACATCACTGTCACCATGATTACTCTCCTTCGATCTCTTGCACCGTTTTGTCACTACTTTGAAATCCAATTTTACTCTTTTTTGTGGCCAGTTTTTTTGTGTTTTTTTTAACTTATTTTATTTTCTACTGCTATGCTAGTTTTTGGTTTTATTTCCTATTTTATCATGTTTGGCAGAAAGTTTTACTTTTTTGTTTTTAGTTTTTTAAGTTTTACAATTTTATATCATTTATTTTAGTCTGTCCTATTCTATTCTATTTAATTCTAACTTTTAGCAAGGGATCAGAGATGCAATCAGAAATGTGGTGCCCAGTGATCGTTCAAAGGCAACTGACAGCTCAGTTCAATGGCAAAGACATCGTCTGACAAAGAACTTCAGTGCCAAAATCTGCATGAGCGGTGAGAACTTCAGGGATAGCAGAATATCCCCATTCTGAGAACTTCAGGGATAGCAGAATATCCCCATACTGAGAACTTTAGGGATAGCAGGATATCCCCATTCTGAGAACTTTAGGGATAGCAGAATATCCCCATTCTGAAAACCAGGGATAGCAGAATATCCCCATTCTGAAATCTCAAGTCCAACATATTCCTGATCTGAAGTGCATGGAAACAAAGCCCTGTGAAGGCTTTGTTGAAACATTTCCTTCCTCCATTCCCTACCCTCTACCTAACACAGGCCCAACCTAGCTAAAAACCAATGTGGATCACAACATGAAGTTTGTGGCAAGATGCTCCGAGGTTGCTGGGAAGTTTCTGATAACCAAAAACATAAAAAAGTAATAAAAAATATATATATATTACCGTAGTGTGTGTGTGTGTGTGTGTGTGTGTGTGTGTGTGTGTGTGTGTGTGTGTGTGGTGTGTGTTGTGTGCCTCTGTGTGTGTGTGCCTCTGTGTGTGTGTGCCTCTGTGTGTGTGTGAAGGGGGGGGGGGGGGGTGAGTGAGAGAGTATGTGAGTACATGATAACGTGTGTCTGAGTACGTGTGTCTGAGTACGTGTGTCCTGAGTACGTGTGTGCGAGTATCGTGTGTGAGTACGTGTACATACAGACACATGCAGAACATCAAATATGCAAGTTAAAGATCACATGATGACAGCCATCCCAGAAGTCGGAATGTGGCTACCTAAATGTGGGTGGGGGGGGGGGGGAGAGAACGGTCGCATACGCAAAAATCTGACCGTTGTGAATCTGGGATCTCTGGTTGAGGACCGAAACAAACAAAAAATTTTAATCATCTTTGGGTAGGTTACGGAAACACAAACATACCTAGGAAACACAAACATACCTAGGAAACACAACTCAGGAACACACTACCTAGCGTACATTCCTGAAGTCGGACTGTAGCTACTTCATTATGAGTATAAAAAAAAAAAAAATTTAAACCAACAAAATACAAAAAAATGGTTGCATGCGCAAAACCTCACCATTGGCGAACCTCAGAGCTCTAGGCGAGGATCGAAAAACGAAAACGACAAAAAGTTCAAACATTCCAGTACATAAAACGATCAGTGACTGTTGTGCCCAGGCTACAGTTGTAGGTTGTCAGTCTACAATTGCAATGTTCATATTTTGTCTGGGGACGGGACAACATGGTGGTTAGAGCGTTGCGTTAAGCTCAGTGGTCAGAGTGCTTGCTTACCCCAGGCAAGGTTAAGCAGCGTCGATCGTGGTTGCCAATTGGATGGGTGATCGTTTGCGCGCCTCGGCTACAGTACAGTTCCCCAGTTCACCCAGCTGTAAATGAGTACCTGCCCTCTTTAGGGTCAGGGAAGGTAAAGCAGTGAGGGAGAGGAGATGGGCGCCGCCCTCAGCATACTGGCCCCTAGAGAAGCTGATGTCTTTGACGCCTCGCTCCCCTACGACCACACAGGTTATGGGACACTTTTACCTTTTTTACCTTTTACCTTTAGAGCGTTGCGTTGGCCACCTGACAACCCAGGATCAACCCCAGCTTTCAGCTACCATCCAAATAAGCTGCTCAAGGGGATCTTTCCTCTGGAGGTAAAATCAGTGACCACTCCAAGTTCCCTCCACTCCTCCCCCCCCCCCCAAAAAAAAAAAAAGTGGTTGAATGAGACTATAAACCCATGTCCTGTGTGGGAAATGCACACAGAATATCTAGCACACACGATAAACCCCCCCATAAACCCCCCCAAGGGTAGGAAGGATAGGCCCAGGCCGTGGTCTGCCAGTGTGGTCTGCCAGTGGGAAGGATGAGATAAAATCTTTAATAAAAACATGCACACAGGTATCGTGTGTAGACATCATCCCCGAAGTCGGAATGTGGCTACCTTAATGGTGGGCAAAAACGGTCACCATTCATAAACCTCCCAGCGGAGAAACGAAAACAAAAGCGAGATTGGTCAAAGGCCCTGCCAATAGTTCAAGCTTTCAAAGGGGGGGGGGGGGGAGGGAGGCATGCATGCATGTGTGTGTGTATGTGTGTGTGCGCGCGCGCGCGCGCGTGCGCCCGCGAGCGGACGCGAATGTTTGTGTGTGCACCTGGCGTCTATAGCACTGTCACATCAAAACCACCGCCAACATTTTGAAACTAAAAATCTATGTCCAAGAAAGACATTTACCATTGGGTGTCTTTCGCATGTAGGTATACATAGAATGGAAAATACCACTAACCGTTATATGGAATTAAACCATCTGCGTGTAGATTATCACCTCCAGCTGATCTCGAACTTGTTGGATGAGGGCAAAGAAGACTAACTGGCGATACAAATCAAGGCAATCTCAATTGAAACCATGAATTCCTGCTCACATTATAACCGGAACGGTCTTCTGCGCATGTCACGTACAAGGGTGGGATAACTCTGCGCTCAATTGGCAGTAGGCAGCTAGTTCTATATTCGGCCAAAAAGCCACGAGTTTTGACGAACTGGAATTTTTAAAACAGGATACTTGCAAAATTGCGAGTACAATAAACGTGCAGGCATTTGATTTATACACATATTTTTTAATAATGCATCCTTCTTTCTTTCTGTCAACATTTATACGTTTTTCTGTTTGCTGGTAATACTTTGATTACTTGTCTGTTAGCTCCACACAGGAAAGTGGAGAGGAGGGGTGGGGGATGGAGTAGAGGGGGAGGGAGGATGTAGAAGGGGAGGGGGAGGGGAGGTCTGCCTAACTCCCTTTCCTAGAAAAATCCAGTTTACATAATTATTTTTTCTTTCATGATTTCGATGATCAGAGAGAGATTACCAACTGGGCCTCTGTCATTTTATGCTGACCACAGAGCAAGCTTTAAGCAGCCTATGGATCGGTGGTCTAGATGTAACGTGCCTGCCTAGAAAGCGAAAAATCTGGTTGCGCCCAAAACTTTTCCCCCTTCCATTAGACCATGAGTGGTGGTCTGGGTGCTAGTCTTTCGGATGAGACATTAAACCGAGGTCCTGTGTGTTACAAACCCTCTCTTGCAATCTCTCCACTGGCTGCCGGTACCACAGAGAGTAAAGTACAAGATCAGTACCCTCTGTTACAAATGTCTCCACAAAACTGCACCCTCCTACCTCTGTGAATGTCTTCACTTGTACACACCTTCTCGCTCTCTCCGGCAGATACTTTGTCCCTAAGAACACCCAGATTCAACCTATCTACCGTTGGCCACCACTCTTTCTCGGTTTCTGGTCCATTGATCTGGAACGACCTTCCTCTCTCCCTCCGGCAAAAGCCTATTTATGACACTTTTTAATCTAACCTCAAGACACACTTATTTCAAACCTAAGATTTTTCTCCTTCTGTTTCCATCTCATATCTATCCCCGCCTTCAACATCTACCTGCCAAAGTGTATAACCTTTATATATGTGGCGCGCGCGCGGTGTGTGTGTATGTGTGTGCGTGTGCGTGTGTGTGTACATTCGAATTTGCTAAAGCTATAAATGGTTATTGATTGATTGTGTGTTGTATAGGTCGATGCAAGCCTTTGATTTGTTTTTACAAGATATAGCGCTATATAAATTCCATGTATTATCATTATTTATTATTATTATTATTATTATTATTATTATTATTATTATTATTATTATTATTATTATTATTACACATAATAATTTAGGGCACATAAGAGAACCCACAGGAGCAAGAGGGTTACCCCTGGCAAAATTTTGTAGAAAAAAAGCCACTCTTGATATGGAAACAAATACAGTTGCAGACAGGAAAAAGAAAAAAATATGGGTGGCGCTGCACTTGTGGCGACGTGCTCTCCCGAATTGCATCTGCTGTGACATAAAGTGGTTTAAAATGGAAAAAATAAATAAATAAAGGCCCTGAAAGACTGTCCACCAGTTTATTTACCTAAAGACTTATCTACCATCAAATCTTGGTAACCTAACTCGGATTTTTTTTTTAACACCACTTAATGTCACAGCAGATTTCTTTGCATGAAATTCGGGCTGCATAGGGGGACCAGGGAGAACGCGTCGCCACAAGTGCACCGGATTTACTGCGTCCTTTTGGTTAAAAAAAAATGTATCAGATTTTATTTTCACGTTTTTGGGTGTTGAACTTCTCAGTACATAATTATTCGGGGCATGCAAGTTTTCAGTAGGCCTATTTATTCATCTAACGGCAATATTTCGACTCTATATGTGTTAATTGCTGGTACAAGTAAAGGTATACCAAGAGTAAGCCTGTATGCTTTACAATCTACACTCTGAAGCTTCCTCAGTAAATATTTTGGAGCAATAAAAAAGACTTCTTGTCTGTATGATAGTTTTGATCTGATTACTGACGTCCATGAATGTTTAAGGATTTGCAGATCTTGCCTTTAATAGCATAGTATTTACGAATAAATTTCAGGAGAATTAAGCTTTTTCTTGCTTTAGTTAGAATGTACTGAGATGGGTATTCCATATCAACTTCGATGTAAGAAATACACCTAAAAATTGTTGTAAAGAAACACACAGACAACTCTCACCCAATAACCACAAAGTGACATACAAAGGAAAGAAACATTAAAAAAAAATATTTAAAAAGCACATAAAACATGACCACAACAAAATATTGAAAACAAACAACAAACAAAATAACGAATTGCCACCGAGTGGTCTAAGAGAGAGAACTAGCGCATAGGCTCCCCAATGCACGGTTGTTTCCCTTACACTGTCTATTCAGTTCAGCCGCTGCCTGTTGGCAACATCCCCAAAATAAGGATGGTAATGGCTGTGATGGTTCAAAATTAAAGATGAGGATCATGACAAAGACGGCGATGACAACGTCTCCGATGACGTTCATGTCGTTGACAGCGATGATGATGATGATGATGATGATGATGATGATGATGAGATGATGATGATGATGATTGATGATTGATGATGATGTGCCTAGAGGGTTTGTATTGGAAAAGGCGATCTTTATTTCTTTACCTATAAAAAAAAATTTTTATTTATCTATTACATATTTATTTATTCTTTTATATCGAGGATAATGGAATAAGCACTCATGTGCTTTTTTACATCCAGTCCCCGTGTGTATGCAGTCTTGTCAATCCTGTCATCTGTTCCCACCGGCACATGATGGCCTACTCTTACGAAAAGCGGAACAGGATTTAACATGTGCGCAAGATGTTCTGCGTGCGTTCGCACTACGGGGCCTCGGTTTACAGTCTCATCCAAAAGACTTTTTGTAATAAATCTTATTCTTTTATTGTATGATTTTATATCACTACTAGGTTGGGTTCTTATTATAAGTTTACTGCCTTAAAGTGAAAACACATATAGGGATGTGAACAGACTAACAGACAACTCGATAGGATATAATATAGTTTTATTCAGAGACTCGTGTACATAGATGTATACATGAACAAGGACTATCTAAAAGTGCGGGAAAGTCAGTCTCCCTTCCAGACACTGGTCGGACAGTTCCCACGCGCTGGCAGGCGAATGGTGCCAGAATGAATGAGGCCAAGGTCGTAGGCTGCATGCGTTAGTTTTAGGCGAGTGCAGGGGATGGACAGTAAGGGAGGGGGTAGATCAAGATGGGGATCCTTGTTGGCTTAGGGGTACTGTCCTTCAGTCTTTATTACGCTAGTATTAATAATACTTCACTTTTGGGAGAGGTGGAGTCAGCGCTGATGTTAACTCCAGGAGAAAAATCACCTTGACCGGGAATCGAACTCGGGTCGTCAAATTGCCAGCGCAATGTTCTGACCATTAGGCTATCCCCGTCACGTGTGTGTGGTGTGTGTGTGTGTGTGTGTGTGTGGTGTGTGTGTGTGTGTGTGTGTGTGTGTGTGTGTGTGTGTGTGTGTGTGTGTGTGTCAAGTCAAGTCAAGTCAAGTCAAAATGATCTTTATTGAGGGCAAAAGATTAAGTTTACACAACTTTTTTTCATCCTGCCCTCACAAAAAAAAATCATGTAAATTGACTTCTAAAACATTCAAAGACAAATATCAACCTTTGTTGAAAAACTAAAGTAAATCAGGATTACTTTCTAACAAATCTCTCAAGATAAAAAACAAAACAAAAAACAAATCCAAGACAGTACAACATAAGCTCACATCATACATACAAATGATACAAATACTATATAACATGGGCATGAATAACAACAAGCAGCCAAATGTGAGGTAGTATCAAACATAAACGCGGACTTATAGTTTGTCCATCAAATGTTTCTTCAAAAGTTTCTTAACATTTGTTTTGAAGGAACTGATTTTTAAAAAGGGGGTAGGCTATTCCACAATGTTCTTCCTGAATAAGCAAGGCTTGATCTATAGAGATTATTATGGGGCCTGGGCAGTAACAGTCTATGGGTAGGCCTATTTTTATTGACAGCAAATTTTTCCACAATTTTCTTTGGGGCTTTTCCGTTTAATATATTGAACATACATAGATACTTGTTGAACTGCAGTCTGTCTTTGAGTGGAAGAATATCTAGTTCTTTGTAGTTGGTGGTGGTCAGCGTATTAGGATTCAATCGGATTAGTTTAACAGCTCTTTTATGTAGGCGGTTTATATGCTTTAGGTTTGTTTCACTTGTACTGTCCCATAAGGTAGAAACATAGTTTATAAGAGGATAGAATATGGGCGTGAAAAAATAGTTTTCCTGACTAAATTTAGAAAGTTTTTTAATTTTCTAAGTTGTGTGTGTGTGTGTGTGTGTGTGTGTGTGTGTGTGTGTGTGTGTGTGTGTGTGTGTGTGTGTGTGTGTGTGTGTGTGTGTGTGTGTGTGTGTGTGTGTGTGTGTGTGTGTGTGATAATACTTATTAAAAATAAGCATTGGCATACTGGTTTTTTTATCATGGTGCCCTTGCCCTGAGAAGGGACTATCATTGATAACCACAACTAATAGTTTCAAATAAATATAAATAGAGGCTTTAGTACGTACGTACGTACGTACGTATATATGTCTGTCTGTCTGTATGTCTGTCTGTCTGTCTGTCTGTCTGTCTGTCTGTCTGTCTGTCTGTCTGTCTGTATGTATGTATGTATGTATGTATGTATGTATGTATGTATGTATGTATGTATGTATGTATGTATGTATGAGAAGAGAGAGAGAGAGAGAGAAGATGAGAGAGAGAGTAGTAGAGGAGATGAGAGAGAAGAGAGATATGAGAAGAGAGAGAGAGAGAGAGAGAGAGAGAGAGAGAGAGAGAGAGAGAAGAGTTATATTTTACTTTATATCGAGGAACAGATAGATATATGCTTTTTATCCGGTCCCGTGGAAGCATTTGTAATATTGACTGTCCACGGCACACGATGGCTACTTACGAAAGCGACAGATTAAGTGTGCGCAAGATGTTCTGCGTGTGTTCGCACACGGCCCGTTAAGTCCATCGAAGGACTTGGGAGAGTGGAGTCAGTATGATGTAACTCAGGAGAAACTCTCGACGGAGAGAGAGAGAGAGACAGAGAGAGAGAGAGAGAGAGAGAGAGAGAGAGAGAGAGACAAGGCAAGGCAAGGCAAGGCAAGGCAAGGCAAGGCAAAATATTTTATTCGAGGATAATAGATAAGCACTTGTGTGCTTTTTTACATCCAGTCCCCGCCCTTTTCAGGGATACATCAAGTTGAAAAAATACTAAACAATAAAGCTTTATGCAAACCAAACAACACACAAGAATAAGGACACTATATATGATAAGGTAATAAGAATGCACTCGATCAGAAGACAAAAATCAGAAGTCACAATAAAAGATTTTGATAATGAAAGAATAGAAAAGTGTTAATAGGTAAAGAGCAAACAAAGAAGAAGAGAGAGAGAGAGAGAGAGAGAGAGAGAGAGAGAGAGAGAGAGAGAGAGAGAGAGAGAGAGAGAGAGAGAGAGAGAGAGAGAGAGAGAGAGAGAGAGAGAGAGAGAGAGAGAGAGAGGAGAGAGAGAGAGAGGTTTCTTCTTTCTTTCTTTCTTTTATTCTTTTATATCGAGGATAATGGAATAAGCACTCTTGCCAGAGAGAGAGAGAGAGAGAGAGAGAGAGAGAGAGAGAGAGAGAGAGAGAGAGAGAGAGAGAGAGAGAGAGAGAGAGAGAGAGAGAGAGAGAGAGAGAGAGAGAGAGAGAGAGAGAGAGAGAGAGAGAGAGATTAAAGTGTAAGTTCTCCAGATTATAAGTGATTTTTTTATACTGTGTTATCCTTTTCATATTCAACCCTTCTGTGTGGACCATTTGCCTCAGGATCTCCGTCATTCTTCCGATTTTATTTGCTGCTGGAAACACCCCATGTACTGTTGAATGTTCGTGTGCCAGAAAAACAGGCAATGCACGGCTGTGCTGTGTATAGTCACAGATAAATAGGGGAGACAATCTCTTCCGGATCTGATCACTTCCACTTCCTTCTAAAACTAGGACTCATGGCGGTGGGTGAAGTTCTGTGAATTTGTGAATGTATATCCCTAAACATCTGTCTATTCCTGTTGTTTTGTCGTTGTGTTTATTATGTGGTTAATAATATAGAGTTTACTTTTTATTCTGGTTACGTCTGTTTAAAAAAATTCTGCGTTGGAGAGAAAAGTACGGTTCCCAATAGTCAATAGGTGGTCTTGAAAATGGCGAGTTGAAAACTTTCTTTACGTCGTGTACACTGTCGACTAAACGTTTGGCATGTTAAAACGAATAAAAGCTGTTGTAAGGAATTGTCGCTGTTTTAACTGTATGCACGGGTTTCTTATTTCTTTGTAAGATCGGACAAGTTTGATTACAAATATAACGTTCCATAAAGGTTTCCAGAATAATAAATAATCGATCGTCAATTCATTCACCGATTCAGGCAAAATAACAAAACATTGGATGATCGACGCCGGTTGAAGCGAAGTCTGAAGATGGTGGAGCTGTTGAGCGTATACAAATTTGTGGTGCACTTAACTGTAACTGTATTAGTTTTGATTATGAAGTGCAGCACTTGGTATTAGTATTAGTTATACTACAGTAGTATTAAATAGTAGTCACTGGTATCCGTTTCACTCGTGAAGTCCAAGTTACTAGAACTTCAGTGATCCTCGGTGAAACAGTACTTTTTACTGTTATATATTAGGCTAATGCAAAAAATAGTAGGCTGTAGCATTGTGTATGCCTAGGCCTACTCGGCTAATGTTAGGATTAATTCGATAATTTTTATAATGACGGTATATAATGATTATACTGTTGTGTTACCATGTGTGTAGGCCTGATAATGCCATGTGCATTCTTATGCTAGAATTAGAAAGCATGGCACTGGCAGCTACAGGATGGCCCTTGTCAAAGTTGGTCTGTCTGTTCAGAACTAAATCAAGGAGAGAAAAAAATTGCCATAAAAATACAAGTTACCACTTACGTAGTAATACAGGGTTCGCGCTAGGATTTTTTAAAACCGGTACTGCGAGTTGCCATTTCAGAGATATCTTGACCAACTCCCCCAAAATCGGTCCCGAGAAAATAAAATCCGGTACGTACTGTGAACAAAACGAAACTATTCAGTGAGGGGGTGGGGGAGGGGGATTGTTAGGCAGCAAAACTAAATCCAAATTGAACGCAAGTCTCTCAGACTTTGCCGTGCCACTCGCTTCTTGGGCACGAAGCCACGCAGGAAATAGGATTTTTTTCTAGCGCCTGTGCCACTGTCTGTGTCAGTCTGTTGTTTTGCATGACATCATTCGTGTGTCTTATATTCTTTCTTGTTTCTATGCTTAGTGCTCATCTAGATATTTCGTTCAATTTATATTTAGTTTTCGACTCTTCTCTCTCAAAGCAACGCGCAAATTCATAGTCATAGGCCCTCCGCTTTTCGCTTTTCGTAATAGCAGGCCATCCTGTGGGAACAGATGACATTTACAAAACTGCATACACACGGGGACGATGTAAAAAAGCACAGGAGTGCTTATTCCATTATCCTCAATATAAAAGATTAAAAGAATAAAGAATTAATCTAGGCCCCATTTACTCATTGTAAATGGAAGTCACTGTCATGCCGAGAAGAGCGCGAAGCTCTATTCTTTCACAGTAAAGCTTGCTGTTCTGCATGCTAGGCTAATCAGGCTGGCGCCAAAGATGTTCGTCGGAAGGGGTGGGAAGGGGTAGGTGCGTAAGCACAGTACAGGCGCGTGACAGACTGTCAGAATAAGTCACTTCAGACTTTTTTTAATTGAGATGGAAATCTAATCGGTCACAGGCAAACAGAATCGGTACGCGGTACCGGTTGCTTCGGAAATTTTCGGTATTCCCTGTTTACAATCGGTAAAATACCAGCAATTACCAGTTATTCGCGAACCCTGGTAATAATAATACGTTAGTAGCCTAGGTTGCAACACTTTTACACTGTATCAGTGTATGCAATTTATAGGCCCCAGTAACTTACTAAGAAAGTTAGTAGTTGGGGTCTAAGTAGTATATAACAAATTCAAGTCAATTATCATGGTGTGGATGACTGGATCACCTCCTGGCAGCAGCAATTACTGAATTAGCCTTCAAAAATGTAACGGATAAGTTGACCCTTGATGTTGTGATATAATATATCATCAGCCTTCAGAAATAGAAGTTATTGCTGCAATCACTCAATAAAAAATTCAGAAATTTATAAACGTGTTACTCCTCACTGCCGCAGTTAGCCTACAGAAACAAAAAAGTTACTCCTCACTGCCATAATTATAAACAGCCTTCGGTGCTTTGATTTGTGCACTCTACAAGATTCAGCACTCTATAAATCCCTTATTCTCATTATTAACCAAAAGTAATGAATGTGTTGCGTGCCTGTGTCGTGCAGGGTGACAAGAGCGGCAAGAGGGACAAGAATCCCATGAGGGAGCTGCGCATTCGCAAGCTCTGCCTCAACATCTGTGTGGGAGAGTCAGGCGACAGACTGACCCGTGCTGCCAAGGTGCTGGAACAGCTGACCGGCCAGCAGCCCGTCTACTCAAAAGGTGAGTTGGTGGCTGTTTGGTGGGGTTTTTTAAAAATTATTTTATTTCGAAGATGAGTAAGCACTCATGTGCAACTTTTTTTCTCTCTTTTTTTTTATATTTTATATCGAGTATAATCGAGTAAGCACTCGTTCGAGGATAATGGAGTAAGCACTCATGTGCATTTTTTTCTTCTCTCTTTATATCGAGGATAATCGAGTAAACACTTCTGTGCATTTTTTTTTTTTTTTTTAATTGAGGATAATGGAATAAGCACTCATGTGCATTTTTTTTTCTTGATTTAATTGTATAAGGATGATTTCTTTCTTTTTTTTTTTAAATTCTTGTATATCGAGGATAATGGGGTAAGCACTCGTGAGCATTTTTTTTTTCTCATTTTTTTTTTATATGTCGAGGATAATGGAATAAGTACTCGTGTGCTTTTTTTATTTACATCCAGTCCCTGTGTGTATGCAGTTTTGTACATTTTTGTCATTTGTTCCTACCGGCACACAATGGCCTACTCAAGCGGAACAGGATTCAACGTTTGCAAGATGTTCTGCGTGCGTTCGCATCGTCAATATCTGGTCCATCAATCTGGAATGACCTCCCTCTCTCCCTTCGGCAAAAGCCTACACATGACGCTTTTAAATCCAACCTCAAGACACACTTGTTTCAAACCTAAGATTTTTGCCTTCTGTTTCCATCTCCTATCTGTCCCTGCCTTCAACATTTAAAATTCCCTTCACCCTGTCAAAATGTATAACCTCTAAAAGTGTGTGTGGTGTGTGTGTGCGCACGCGTGTGTGTGTGCTTTCGAGTTTTCTAGAATTATTTATTGTCATTGGTTGCTTGTTTGTTGTGAGGGTCGAGTGCAAGCGCTTTGATTTGTTTTT
>CM060350.1:927703-945203 GCA_030674155.1 Stramonita haemastoma
ACACACTACTAGGATCGATTACATCGATATTTGAGCCTAGATACACATCTCACAGCGTCATATTTTCGGCATGGAAGCTGTAAAAACGATCATAAATGTCGGGTTCGAAGATAGCATCCATCTTGGAAAAATTTGCGATTTTTTTCCTCCAAAACTTGCAACAAACTCACTCCAATCGCCGCCATTTGTAATAAACATGCGGAAGTCTCGCGGGCAGTCTCGTGGCTTCTATATTCACGAGATTTGAAGCGAGATTGGCGGGAATTTCGAATGTATGATCGCTCTGAAGTGACGGTCGTGTCGCCGGGCGCTTTGGGGCGTTTTGCCCAAGGACAGGGTCGGGCGCTTTGGGGCGTTGTGCCAAGCAAAGGGTTAAAAAGAGATCAAAATAATAAATAAATAAATAGACTTATGAAAGTTCCCAAACATGAGTTTTGAAAAAAATGAATTTTGGGAATGGAGGAGTAGGGTGGGGTTTTGTGGTGGTTTTTTAAAAAAATTGTTTATTATTATTGAAAAATGTTGCGTTGTGTGCAGGCTTCAACATCTCCCAACGGCGTCGGCAGAAGAGCCGAATCGGAGCCCCACACCGCATCTCCAAAGAGGAGTCCATCAAGTGGTTCCAGAGCAAGGTGAACAGAATGAGCATCATAACAATCATAATAATGATGATAATAATAACTAATCATCTATATCGTATGGAATAACCGCCGCTGTAGTCTAGTGGTTAGGGCGTTGGACTCGTAATCTAAAGGTTGTGGGTTCGATCCCAGCTTTCGGCTATGGCGTTGTGCCCTTGGAAAAGGCACTTTACAGCTATTTTGTCACCCCACCCAGGTATAAAAGGGGTACCAACCTTGTGTTGGGGGTTAACCCTGCGATAGACTGGCGTCCTATCCAGGGGGGAGGGAGTCTATGACCCTCAGTCGCTTAACGCCACAGAAACCGGGATAAGCACCGGCCTGATGAGCCTTAGGCTGGGGACAGACTTTAACTTTTAACCCTTTGCTGGGCACAACGCCCCAAAGCGCCCGACCCTGTCCTTGGGCAAAACGCCCCAAAGCGCCCGGCGACATGACCGTCACTTTAGAGCGATCATACATTCGTAATTCCCGCCAATCTCGCTTCAAATCTCGTGAATATAGAAGCCACGAGACTGCCCGCGAGACTTCCGCATGTTTATTACAAATGGCGGCGATTGGAGTGAGTTTGTTGCAAGTTTTGGAGGAAAAAAATCGCAAATTTTTCCAAGATGGATGCTATCTTCGAACCCGACATGTACGATCGTTTTTACAGCTTCCATGCCGAAAATATGACGCTGTGAGATGTGTATCTAGGCTCAAATATCGATGTAATCGATCCTAGTAGTGTGTGCACTTCTGAGTTTGTTGACTGAAGTGAGAGAGACGACTTTGACTACGGCGAAGTTCGAGACGAAAATCGATCGTCAAATCTAACACGGCCGATACGCGTTTTGAATTCTACTCTTAGATTTGGGGAAATTATCGCGGATTTCAAGTTCGGCAATGGTTCAGAACTTGATATATTTTGTTATTTGGTTGCTATTCGGGATTTTGATACGGCAGCGGCTCAAACTTAAACGTTAAGCTGATCGCGATCATCGGTAAACAAAAATGGCGGTCGTCGGAATGTTCGATGTGTTCGTGCACCATTTATCAAAAAAACTATAAAACCAACAGTAGGTTGAAAATATCTTTTCTATAATTGTTTCTTAATGTTTTAGTTTTTATTTAATCAAAATCCATGCACGCATTCTAAAGTTATTGCAACGCTAACTGTAACACACGCAAACCAATCAATGACTTTGTGTGTTTATGCATTATAATTCTAAAAGAAAATAAAAATAATGACAAAAATTGGGTATTAGCAATTTCTTTATTCATTTCTGCATCTTGCTGTTTTTATTTCATCAAAATCCACCTGACCATTGTAGAGTTATTGCATGTTAAATACATACACCCACTCACAAGCCATCCACCTCCATTTTCTCTGCCCAGCAGGGAGGTGACAAATGATTTTGCTGTGCCCAGCAAAGGGTTAATGGTATGGAATCTGTGTAGCGCTGAATCTTGTAAAGTGAACAAGGTGGTGGTAACGGTGTCCCATAGCCCGAGTGGTCGCAGGGAAGCGAGGCGTCAGAGACCTCAGCTTCTCTAGGGACCAGCATGTTGAGGGCAGCGGCGCCCATCTCCTCTCCCTCACTGCTTTACCTTCCCTGACCCTAAAGAGGGCAGGTACCCATTGACAGCTGGGTGAACTGGGGGGAATGTACTGAAGCCAAGGTGCGCAAATGGTCACCCATCCCATCGGTAACCACGCTCGATGCTGCTTAACATTGGCTGGGGGGGAAGCAAGCGCTCTGACCAAAATAATAATAATAATGAATCCTTTATATATCTGGAATCTGTATAGCACTGAATCTTGTAAAGTGAAGAACTTGACGGTAAAAAAAGAAAAAGAAAAGAGAGGTCTCCATTGAAAACAGTATACTGCTACTGCACAGTACGAGTTTCCATGTAGTATGAAAACTGACCGCTGAAGAGAGAGAGGTGAAAAAAAAAAAAAAGTCTTTTCATTTACAAATGCTGTCAAAAGGTCTTGAAGAACAAAGTCCTTACAGTTGGTAGATATCTGCATGGCTGCTGTGTGTATAATGAATATTCTAGTCAGTACCCTCTTTTTCCATCAGTTACATGGAAGTGAAAAGAAAATTATGGATCCAGATTTAGACTTGGATCCAGATTTACAGAGGTGGTAAATTTACAGGTAAATTTTGATCCCAGTTTGCAGATGATGATAATAATAATTATGCATGGAATTTATATAGCGCTGATGAATATGCACAGCAACAAATGAAAGAGCCGACACTCAAATCATTTACATGCATGCGATCGCACATAAATAACAAATTCACACACACACACAGATGAGGGATGTGGATAAGTTTTATTATGTGTAGAAAAAAATGTCCCCCTAAAACTGAATTTTATTTCTTTGTGTGTGTTGGGGGGGGGGGGGGGGTGGTAATTTTGGTCCTAGTGTGAAGAAAGGGTGTAGCCCTCTTTTCATTTCCTTTTTTTTGTGTGTGTTTTTTTTGTTTTGGTTTGGGGTTTGTTTGGGGTTTGTTTTTTTTTGGGGGGGGGGGTCTAAAGAAATGGTGTAGCATTGTTTTTATTTCCCACCTTTTTTTTTTTTTTTCTTTTTTTTTTTTTAATTGTATTGGGGGGGGGGGGGGGGGGGGGGGTGTTGTTAGCCTGAAATGGTGTAGCCTTATTTTTATGTCTGCTTTCTCTCTGTGCGAGATGCCTCATTTTTTAATACCTCCTTTCTCTCTCTGAGATGCCTCATTTTTTAATACCTCCTTTCTCTCTCTGAGATGCCTCATTTTTTAATACCTCCTTTCTCTCTCTGAGATGCCTCATTTTTTAATACCTCCTTTCTCTCTCTGAGATGCCTCATTTTTTAATACCTCCTTTCTCTCTCTGAGATGCCTCATTTTTTAATACCTCCTTTCTCTCTCTGTGAGATGCCGTATTTTTTATGTCTGCTTTTTCTCTGTGCGAGATGCCTCATTTTTTAATACCTCCTTTCTCTCTCTGAGATGCCTTATTTTTATGTCTGCTTTTTCTCTGTGTGTGTTTTTCCAGTATGACGGAATCATCTTGCCAGGAAAGTGAGGGAGGGGGCCACAGCACGGTGAAGTGAGAGAAAACAAAAAAAAAACTGTATGATGTGAAATGATGCGGTCTGCAATAAAAGATGTGCAGAAATGTGTCAACGCATCTGTCTGGTTTGTGTGTGTTGAGGTGAATGAATAGATCTCTGTGTGTGTGTGTGTATGTGTGTGTGAGAGAATGAATCTGTGTGTGTGTGTTTGAGAGAATAAATCTCTGTGTGTGAATAAATTGTGTGTGTGTGAATAAATCTCTCTGTGTGTTAATCATTTCTTATCGTCAAAAGGTGTATTCTGCTTGAACAAGGCACATCACTTACTCCTTCCTTACAAACAGCACAGTTCCTTATCTCATCTCAAAGTACGACAGCCTGGTGGTTAGTGTGGTGTGCATTGCGCTCGTGATCTGCTGACCTGGGTTCAAATCTTAACCCTTATTCCCCCCCAAGGTCACACAGTTCATTCACTGTGAAACTCGCGTTACAGGGAAGTAATTTTTACATTTTCAGTAGTCACTACACAAAAACTGATGAAATATATTCATACCATCTTTTACTGCAAGAAATGGTATTTCCTGCATTCGGCAATAAATAAAGTACACACTGGGCCAGGCGCTTTTGCATTCATGCAGTTGTTTACAAACAAAAAAAAAAGAATTATGACATTTTTTTTGCTATGGGTGTGGCAATCACGATCTCTCCTATCAAACTTGTAAACAACAGTATCTAGGCAACTATTCGGCATCTGTTGGATCAGTCTGAACACTATTCCAATGGAAAAAGCCTCAGTCTGAACACTTCCAATGGAAAAAGCCTCAGTCTGAACACTTCCAATGGAAAAAGCCTCAGTCTGAACACTTCCAATGGAAAAAGCCTCAGTCTGAACACTATTCCAATGGAAAAAGCCTCGGTCTGAACACTATTCCAATGGAAAAAGCCTCAGTCTGAACACTTCCAATGGAAAAAGCCTCAGTCTGAACACTATTCCAATGGAAAAAGCCTCAGTCTGAACACTATTCCAATGGAAAAAACAGGGTTCGTACGGTCCTTGAAAGTCCTTGAATTTTGGACCCCCCTTTTCAAGGCCTTGAAAGTCCTTGAAAATCAGGCATATGCCTCCAGGTGCTTGAAAAGTCCTTGAATTTTACTGTTACCAAAAAAAAAAGAGAAAGAGAGAGAGATTGGCATGGTAAGATCAGGTATGGTACTGACTGTAAATTCGTGGAATTTTTATAAAATTAAAAAAGAGAAGAAAAAATAGGAGAAAAAAGAAATCTGCGAAAGCAGGTCAAGGGAACTAACTCTTCCGTGCCAGTTAGTAATTACTCCCCTTCTCTGCTTAATGTCACAAGGCAATTCAAGCCTAGGTAGGCCTAACAAGACGACTTTTTCTGTTGAAAGACCATGTGTACCAACAATGGGTGTCAAGTTTCATGATAGGGATGGACTAGCAGCTCTAATATAAGGGAGAGGGGGCTTTCACTGGCTGTTCCACGTGGGGTCAGAGAACAATGGTTTATATTAAATTAAATACAACAGTCAGCAGGCCACCGGCCTCCCCTTTTTCATGGAGAGTCCCCCCCCCCCCCCTCTCTCTCTCTCTATAGTCTCTCTCTCTCTCTCTCTCTCTGACACACACACACACACACTGGAAGTAAATGACTGACTTACACAGGCGCGCGCACACACACACACACACACACACACACAACTTCTCTCTCTCTGTCTCTCATTTTCTCTACCTCTCCCTGTCTCTTACACACACAGACACACTCACACACCTCTTCCCCCCCCCCCTTATCTCTTTCTCTCTCTGTTTCTCTGTCTATGTATGTCTGTCCTTTCTTTCTCTTTCTTCATCTATCTGCATTAGTGCACATTTGTCTAGAAATATACTAATTTTTGCTATGTGATTACTTGGGAATAGAACCTCCTTTAGATTGAAGAAATGACAGGAAAAGTCATACTTGGAGAGCTTATTTCAGGGCAGAAATTGCTTAGTATCAAGAACTGAAATTAGTTCAAGGAGAGGCCGTTAAACAGGCTAGAATTGTTGAAAAATCTTCAGCTTCAGGGGGCGTTGCCCCCTGACCCCCACAAGGGGCTCTGCCCCTTCACCCCACCAGGGGGCAATGCCCCTGGACCCCCCCACCTTTCACGATTTTTGGAGTCTGTCAATTCCTATCCCTGCAACACTGAAACTTGATTGGGCATCAGAGACACACGCGCGGATGTGCATACAGTTATATAAGGGTGGAATTATACTTAAATTGCTTCAGGATTGATTTTTTTTTCTTCAGGATTTGGAATGTCCAGAGGACAAAAAAAAATTGGGTTTCAGGATTGAGAGATTTTTTCACTTTCACCCATGTCAATGTGTTGTGATGTGAAAATCTGTCCACAGCAATACCATCAGCTATTCCCTCTCTCCAGCCCCTCCCCCCCTCCCTTCCAACCTGTTATCCAGGAGGATGAATGTTTACTATTGTAAACTATTAGTCTCCTGGTAAAGTAACTCACAGGGAGCTTTACACATATTTAGACTTTGAGAACCAGTATGCAGAGAAATTATGAATGAACAGATGGGGTGATCACTTAGATTGAAATTGTTTTAAGCTAAGTGCACACTTTAGGCCAAAGATTGTTTTTGATTTAGCCCAGTTAACTGCAGTAGAAATATTAATTCTTGTTATGAAGAAAATTTGGACCAAATGGCTATAGATATTTTCTTTTCAGCTGTAAAGTGTGTAGACATTGTTAAAATGCAATCACTATTTGTCGACGGAGGTCCTTGAAAATTGAGAGTGAGGTCCTTGAAAGTCCTTGAAAAGTCCTTGAATTTTCTTCCCAAAGATCTGTATGAACCCTGAAAAAGCCTCAGTCTGAACACTATTCCAATGGAAAAAGCCTCAGTCTGAACACTATTCCAATGGAAAAAGCCTCAGTCTGAACACTATTCCAATGGAAAAAGCCTCAGTCTGAACACTTCCAATGGAAAAAGCCTCAGTCTGAACACTTCCAATGGAAAAAGCCTCAGTCTGAACACTATTCCAATGGAAAAAGCCTCAGTCTGAACACTATTCCAATTGGAAACGCCTTAATATCGGCTCAGTAGGCGTCCAAATCCTCTCTTAGCAGCCATCCTAACCATTGCTCATAAGATTTATTTAGCAAACTTTAAAAATCGATAATTTGGTTAAAATCATACCAGTTTGAACACTGTAAAGTTCAGAACATGGCGACATCTTGTTCACGCAAAGACAGCAGCAACTCTCACGAGTCTCATTTATGCAAACAACAATGGCGGCCCCCGTAATGCGCACAGGGTTTATGGGCGCTTCAGGGTTGCGTTATAAATGGGTGCTCCAGGAGAATAAAGGTGGAGAGGATTTTGCATCTGGAGTCGACATCAGTGTCAACTTAAGTCCCCCCACCCCCCCTAAAGTTTTTCGGACGAGACTGTAAACCGAGGTCTTGTGTGCGAACACATGCAGAACATCTTGCGTATACATTAAAACCCATTTCGGATAAGTGGGCCATTGTGTGCTGGTGGAACGGATGACAAAACTGCATACACACAGGGACTGGGTGTAAAAAAGCACACAAGTGCTTATTCCGTTATCCTCGTAATAAAAGAATAAATGAATGAAATGATATAACCCCCCCAAACAGTGGGCTTTGACACGGAGCACAAAATCTAACATCACTCAGTCCGGAGTGCTAGCTAGATCTGAGTGAGAAATCGGCTGTGGTATAAAATAAAATAAAATAAGTCAATTTAGCACACCCCTTCCTTTGACCTAGTAAGTCCAAGTGTGGACAGTCCCTGCGGTAATTAATCAGCACAAGCTGGCTTCCCACCTCTAGGCTGGGATGGGATGAAATAATTAGCCGCTGAGAGGAGCTGAAAGTGACGGACAGCTGTGTTGAAGAAAGTTAATTAAAGTCTGTCCCAGGCCTAAGACTCATCAGGCCGGTGCTTATCCCGGTTTCTGTGGCGTTAAGCGACTGAGAGTCATAGACACCCCCCTAGTTAGGACGCCAGTCTATCGCAGGGTTAACCCCCAACACAAGGTTGGTACCCCTTTTACACCTGGGTGGGGTGAGAAAATAGCGGTAAAGTGCCTTTTCCAAGGGCACGCCATAGCCGAAAGCTGGGATCGAACCCGCAACCTTTAGATTACGAGTCCAACGCCCTAACCACTAGACTAGGACGGAGGCTCCGTGTTGAAGAAGCTGCCCATATATGCACACAGCAGGCATGCAGGATTGAGAACCACCATGTAGAATAGCGTTCCTGTTCTCTCTCTCTCTCTTGGTGCGGGTGTCCCATAACCTAGGCGGACATAGGGGAGCGAGGCATCACAGACCTCGGCTTCTCCAGGGGCCAGCATTACTGAGGGCAGTGGCGCCCATCTCCTCTCCCTCGCTGCTTTACCTTCCCTGACCCTAAAGAGGGCAGGTACCCACTGACAGCTGGGGGAACTGTACTGAAGCCAAGGCGCACAAACGGTCATCCATCCAGCTGGTAACCACGCTTGACGCTGCTTCCTTCGGATGAGATTTTAAACCGAGGCCCCGTGTGCAAACACATGCAGAACATCTTGCGAATATGTTAAATCCTGTTCCGCTTTTCGTAAGAGTAGGCCATTGTGTGCCGGTGGGAACGGATGACATTTACAAAACTGCATACACATGGGAACAGGATGTAAAAAAAGCACAACAGTGCTTATTCCATTATCCTTGATGCAAAAGAATTAATCAAATCAAATTAACTTGACTGGGAGAAAGTGAGCGTTCTGACCACTGAGCTGTCCCGCCTCTTTGTACCATGAAGGAACAATAAGCTGGGAAGAAGCTGCACATATTTATTTATTTATTTATTTTTATATCGAGGATAACAGAATAAGCAATCATGTGCTTTTTTTCATCCGGTCCCCGTGTGTATGCAGTTTTGTAAATATTGTCATCTGTTCCCACCGGCACACGATGGCCTACTCTTACGAAAAGCAGAACAGGATTTAACGTGTGCGCAAGATGTTCTGCGTGCGTTCGCACACGGGGCCTCGGTTTAAAGTCTCATCCGAAGGACTTTTGGGGAGAGTGGAGTCAGCACTGATGTTAACTCCAGGAAGAAAATTTCCTCGACCGGACTCGAACCCGGGTCTTCAAATTGCGAGCGCAATGTTCTGACCACTAGGCTATCCGCCCCCCATATATGCACACAGCAGGGGTGCCGGATTCAGGATAACTAGGAAGAAACAGGCACACTTCTGTCGGCAGGTTGTTACTCTACTCTGTGTAAACAATAGACGTATTTAGGAACGGCGTGTTTCCATACATTTATTTTCTTTACACATTTCACAATCCATACATTACAGTATATAGTTAAATTTACACATTTCACAATCCATACAGTAAATAAATATTATTTACGCATTTCACAATCCATACAGTATACAGTTAAATTTACACATTTCACAATCCATACAGTATACAGTTTTATTTACGCATTTCACAATCCATACAGTATATAGTTAAATTTACACACGTCACAACGTCCTGTTTCTGTTTATAAACTGTATACATTTCATAACACAGCTGGAGAAACTATGCAAAGACCTAAGTGAAATCTGGCATTTAAAAGAATACATTATATATATATATATATATATATATATATTATATATACATATAGCCGCTGCTGTAGTCTAGTGGTTAGGGCGTTGGACTCGTAATCTAAAGGTTGCGGGTTTGATCCCAGCTTTCGGCTATGGTGTTGTGCCCTTGGAAAAGGCACTTTACCGCTATTTTCTCACCCCACCCAGGTGTAAAAGGGGTACCAACCTTGTGTTGGGGGTTAACCCTGCGATAGACTGGCATCCTATCCAGGGGGGAGTCTATGACTCTCAGTCGCTTAACGCCACAGAAACCGGGATAAGCACCGGCCTGATGAGCCTTAGGCTTGGGACAGACTTTAACTAACTAAATATATATATATACATATATATATATTAGATGTTCATAGTCACAGTTTCATGCATTCAACTTGCAGGATATGTTTCTGACCATATATATATGGTACGCTCCACCACGAAATGAGTCGCTTTACACCTGACCCACTTTTCCACTAGGAGCACTTAAAGGCAGGTGGGGGTTAGGTCGTTGATTTTGAGATTTTGATGGATTATAAAACTTATAGCCACTATTCTACCTAGGAATAAAATATCACTGCATAATTTTGTCTCCTTTTGCTTTTAAACACGTTTTAAAAAAAAAATACGCAAGCGTTCATTCCGACCACCTGTTACGATACTAAACTTGTTAATTTCTCATTTTCAATTCAATTTTACGTCTGTTCACTCTTAGTGATATTAGATTTCTCATTTTGTCACTTCCCACAGTCTATCAGTTCAATTTGTAATTACATAACTGTTCATAGAATTGTCCGATTTTCAATCTGTTTTCCGTATTGTATAGCCATTTTATTTCAGATTAATACCATGTCGATAACTAAAAACTGACCTCTGGTGCAATGGGACTCATTATGGGGTGGAGCGTCACATTTACATATCGTGAATAAGCTGAAGAAAACTCAGTGAAAACTCGTTAAAAAAAAAAACCCAGACAATTTCAGGAACTGTAAAACCCAGACAATTTCAGGAACTGTATTTTTTGACATTCCTTTTCTTATTCAAACACTCATCAACTATTGTTGCTTGCCATAATGAGCGAACATGCGTTTCACTGCTCCTGCCAAGTCAGGCCCAGAACATCCAACTCCGGCTTAAGAGAGAATTGTTTGTTATCTTTGACGTCTTTCTGGGGGAAAGAAAGGCAGGAGAATGTTTGACCATGCAGGCAGAAAACAGACCAGAAGGAGGTGGTGACAGGAAGAAAAGGAACAAGGCAGAAACACAGAGAGTGATAGAAAAGAGGGAATTCCTAGCACTGGATTTGGGCATGCTGTCTATACTGACATTCCACGTAGCCTACGTCACCAAATATTTCTGATTACGTATGAATTTCACAGCAAAACAACCTTACAGAAAACTAGTTTAAAAAAAAAAAAAAGTTGATTTTCATCAAGTACTTTTTGGGTTTGTTTTTTTTAAATATATACATTCTTCTGTTTCTGACAATATTGATATGCATTCTATGGCCAAAGAGAAGAAATTCATGATAAGCACAACTAAAAACTTGTGTAAAAAAAAAAAAAAAAAAAAAGACACCCCAAAACTGACACTTTTCCTAACATCTGTTCTAACAATTGACATCATTTTACAGGGTATTTGATGCATGCTGTTCTTACTATTTCTAGAAATATCCTTCAGATGAGACCATAAACCGAGGTCCCATGCGCGAACATACACAGAACATCTTGCGCACACCTTAAACCCCGTTCCGCTTTTCGGAAGAGTAGGCCATTGTGTGCCAGAGGGAAAGAGATAACTTTTTTTTTTTAATGAATACACATGGGGGCTGGATGTATAAAAAAAAAAAAAGGCATGAGTGTTTATTTCATTATCCTCGAAATAAAAGAATAGATCAATAAATTAGTCGAATAGAAAAGTAATATGTTGACAATCCTTCGGATGAGACTATAAACTGAGACCCCGTGTGCGAACGCACGCAGAACATCTTGCGCACACATTAAATCCTGTTCCACTTTTCATAAGAGTAGGCCATTGTGTGCTGGTGGGAACAGATGACAAGATTTACAAAACTGCAAAGACACAGGGGCTGCATGTAAAAAAGCACATGAGTGCTTATTCCATTATCCTCGATATAAAAGAATAAATAAATAAAATAATTTAATTAATTAACCTACAAAGTACAAGTCATGCGTGAACCACCACAATATTGTCAACAATGTTTACCTGGGAATATCAATTTTCGTTGTAACGGTAACTCAACTGGCAACAAAGCACCTATCAACTGGCAACAAAGCACCTAAGTGTTCACTACCATACCTTTCTTTACACGGGGAATATCAATTTTCATGGTAATAATAACTCTGTTTAACAGTGGGGAGAGAAATAGTTACCTCTTCTAACAGTGCACCCATCACCTAAATGAATACAACATTTTTTTTCAACATTTTCTTGAGCAATAATAATTAAATACCATTTTCTTGAGCAATAAAATCAAACCAGAAATACTGTTTCCTTCATATTAATACTCAAAAAAAAAATTTTTAATCAATTTTTTTTCTGAGAATAAGACCTGTTCCATTGCTTTGTATATAATGTTGTTCTTCAGTTTAATGTCTATTCACATAAGTGATATCAGACACACAAAAAAAAAAAAAAAACAAAAAACAACCTTTTAACCAATGGTAGAAACAAAAAACACAAAAAGTGAACACTAAACCCTGAACAATCAATCAGAACTTTTTAGAAAATTAAGAAAGATAATGTATATAATGTGTGTGCATGTGTGTGTGACGCGCTACCACAAAAGGTACACTAAGTCACAGGGTGTTTTTCCTACAGACCGGAAAAGGTGGCTACACCCTTTTTTTTTTTTTTAATGATTTTTCATATTTTTGCAGTTTTGGTTTCTTCAAACATCAAAAAATCCTATTCCAAAAGTATCAGAGCCCAACTCGGCTTATAAACCCTAACAGCCCTGTTGCTAGGGTCTTCTGATCAAGACAAAAATGTACACAGTTCAAGAAACTTTAAACCCAAATTTCTTAAAATGGCTGCCTCACCACTTTGTGAATTCAAACGACTGTAACTTTGCTTTTAGTCACTCACTCACTCTCACTCAGTCCCATGTCCCAAAGGACGTAGGGGGGACATGAGAGAAGACGCAACGGAGATCTTTTTCCATGCTTCACGATCCTGTGTGGCTAGTAGGAGGCGTTGCAGGGGTTGGGCAGTCCAGTCTTTGATGTTGTCAACCCATGATTTCTTTTGGCGGCCTCTTCTTCTTTTGCCCTCGACTGTTCCTTGCAAGATGGTTTTTGCTAGGGTGTTGTGTCTTGTGGTGTGACCAAACCACATCAGCTTTCTCCTCTTTATGGTGGAGAGCAAAGGCTCTTGGGGGCCCACACGCTTTTTGATTTCCTCTTTCACATAGTTATTGGTCTTGTGTTCTTTGTATGATATTTTGAGGAGTCTTCTGTGGCACTTGTTCTCGAATGCTTGGATTCTTCTCTCTAACTCTGCTGTCAGAGTCCATGATTCACAGCCATATAGGAGGATAGATATTACGAGGGATTTGTAGAGGTGGTATTTGGTGCAGAAGCTGATGTTGTTGCTTCTGATGATCCTCTGGAGTCTGACTAGAGCAGATGTTGCTGTTGCAATGCGAGCTTTCACCTCATTGTTTGATGTACCATCTTTTGTTAGGATGGAGCCTAAGTATTTGAATTGGCTCACCTCTTCCAATATTTCTCCATTCATCTTTATTTCCGTGCTGTCATTACTCGCGCTGTTGACCATGATCTTCGATTTCTCTGTACTGACCTCCATGCCGTATGCGCTCGCTCGGTCTGTTAGACTGTCTGTGAGGATTTGCAGTTCTTGTTTGCTGCTGCCCATGAGGTCAATGTCATCTGCAAATCTGAGGTTGCAAAGGGGTCTTCCACCAATGGAGATGGAAGTGTGGTGGTTTTGCAGTGTCTCTGTCATGATGTTTTCGAGGAAGAGGTTGAAGAGTACAGGTGAGAGAAGGCAGCCCTGGCGGACTCCAACCGTGGTCTTGAAGAACTCGCCCACGTGGTTGTTCATGAAAACTGCACTTCTTGCATTCTCGTACAGAGCCTTGATGACTTCAATTAGGCAGTTGTCAATGTTGAAGTGCCTGAGTACTTGCCAGAGGCCGTCATGCCATACCCTGTCAAAGGCCTTTTTGAAGTCTATAAAATTGTGGTACAAGTCTTTTTGGTGTTGGAGATGCTTCTCTATCAGAATTCTCAGGTTGAAAATTTGTTCCATTGTGCTGCGTTTTGGTCTAAAGCCCGCTTGTTCTTCTGCCAGGAGTTTTTCTGCTTGGTTTTTCAGTCTGTTGAGGACTACCTGCAGCATGATCTTGCTAGGATGGCTTATGAGACTGATGGTTCTGTAGTTCTGGCATTGCTTGAGGTTTCCTTTCTTTGGCAGGGGTATTACAAGAGACTGTGTCCATTCTTTTGGCCATTCTTTGGTGTCGTGGATCTTCTGACAAAGGTCTGTGAATCGCCTTGCTGTTTCATTCCCTCCATTTTTTATGAGTTCAGCTGGGATGTTATCGATTCCAGGGGACTTCCCCTTCTTCAATTGCTTAATAGCTGTGTCTACTTCACACCTTAGTATTGGTGGGTCTTTATCTTGGTGTTCAGGGGGTTTGTTGGAAACTATGTTGGTATCTGGGCGTAGTGGGTAGTTATACAATCCCTCACAGTATTCTGTCCAGCGCTGGAGGATGGCATTGTTTTCCGTTAAAAGATTTCCTTCTTTGTCTTCAATAACAGAGGCTTTAGGCTGTGTGGTTTTCGTTAGTGCTTTCAGAGTGTTGTAAGCTGTTTTGCTGTTTCCCTTGGCCATTCCATCTTCGATGTTGTTGCATTGTTCTTCTATCCACGCTTCTTTGGCTTCTCTCATCTTTTTCCTCACTTCTCTGTGGCTATCCATGTACTTGTTGTTGGCTTCTTGACTTGTGAACTTTTGCTTCTTAAGTTCTCTTCTTTTGTCGCAGAGGTCAAGAACCTCATTTGTCACCCAGGGTTGTTTCTTTGTTCTGCTTCTGCCTAATGTTTCTTCTGCTGCTGTCGTTAGCACTTCTTTGATGTTGTTGGCTAATGTGTTCACATCATTGTCAATGGCTGTGAGTGCGGCGAACTTTCCTCCAATGTTGGCTTGGAAGATCTCAACCACTGTTGGGTCTTTGAGTTTTTCCAGGTCGAATCTTATGCGTGGGCTTTTTGGCTGTTGTTTTGCTTTCAGTTTCAGCCTGATGGTGGTAAGTACAAGGTCGTGGTCACTGCCAATGTCAGCTCCTGGGAATGTTCTTGTATTTGCCTTGTTTATGCTGGATTTGAATCTTTGGGGTGACAGAATGTAGTCAATTTGATTATGAATCAGACCATTTGGTGAGTGCCAGGTTGATGTTCTAGATGGCTTGTGAGGGTGGAGTGTGTTAGCCAGAGTTAGTTTGTGCTTCTTTGCGAATTCCAGCAGCCGCTGTCCTCTGTCATTTGTTTCTCCCAGTCCAAAGCGTCCTGTGGTTCCTGCCCAGGTGTCATAGGCATCAGGTCCCACCTTAGCATTCCAATCGCCTTCCACAATAAGGATGTCTTTTTTGGGCGTTTTGGAGATGACGTTTTCAAGTTCTTCATAGAATTCTTTTAGTCAAGCTACAGCAAAAACAAGTACATCATTGTAAAGCTAAATGATTGAATTTTCTCACTGTGTCAAAATCTGAAAAATGATTTTTTTTAAAAAAATGCACTTAATGTACCCATTGTGCAAGTGCATTGCATATATGTGACCCTCCACCACAAAATGAGGCGCTGAGCACCTGCCCCCCTTTTGCGCTAGGAGCCATTAAAGGAACGTGGGGGCCAGGTTGTCCATTTTGATGGATTATAAAACTATAGCCCTTATTCTACCTTGTAGTGAAATATCAAGGCACAATTTGGTTTCCTTTTGTCTTTAAAACATGTTTTGAAAATAGCCAAGCCCTCAATCTGACCACCTATTAGGATGCTAAACTTGTCAATTTCTCATTTCCTGCAGTATATCATTTCAATTTGTAATAACTTTTAACAGAACTGTTCGATTTTCAACCTGTTTTGTTTTTTTTGTATTGTGCAGCCATTTTATTGCAAATTAATAACATACCAATAACTGAAAATTGACCTCTGGTGCAATGCGACTCCTTATGTGGTGGAGCGTCACATATCCTGACAGAAAGACGGGGTTTCTTTCTTTCTTCTTCGGGATAGCCTAGGGGTCAGAACATTGCGCTGGCAATTTGACGACCCCGAGTTTGAGTCCAGTCGAGGAGATTTTTGTCCAGGAGTTAACACCAGTGCTGACTCCACTCTCCCTAAAAGTCCTTCAGATGAGACTTTAAACCGAGGCCCCGTGTCTGAACGCAGGCAGAACACCTTGCACACACGTTAAATCCTGTTCCACTTTTCTTAAGAGTAGGCCATCGTGTGCCGGTGGTGGGAACAGATGACAAGATTTACACAACTGCATACACACGCTGGGTACAGGATGAAAAAAAAAAAAAAGCACATGAGTGCTTCTCAAATCATCCTCAATATAAAAAAAAAAATTTTTTAAGATGAAAAAAAAAAACAACCTTGAGTGCTTATCTCATCATCCCCCCCCCCCCCCCCCCCCCCCCCCCCATATATATATAAAATTTTTTTTTTTTTTTTTTAATTTTTTTTTTAAAAGATGAAAGAAAAAAAACCAACAAAAAAAACATGAGTTAATTATCCCATCATCCTGGAGATATATAATAATAGTAATAATTAAAAAAAAAAAAACCAGAATAAAAATATTAAAATAAAAAGTAAGTAACTAACTCACTAACTAACTAAAAGCGCTCCACACAGTACAAGCCCCCCCAGTCCACAGGTGGCTGGTGTTGCTGTCTGTCTTTCTGGGCTCCAGGCCTCATTCAGCTTCTCCACTGCGGCTTCCTCTTGTCCATGAAAGCGCTGATGCCTTCTCTGGCGTCCTCGTGCTGCAGGTTGTCCACCATCACTCTCTCCGCAAACCTGCACAGCCAACCCCCTCCCCTCAATGGGGGGGCGGGGTAGCCTAGTGGTCACAACATTGCGCTGGCAATTTGAAGACCCGGGTTCGAGTCCCGGTCGAGGAGATTTTTCCTTCCTGGAGTTAACATCAGTGCTGACTCCACTCTCCCCAAAAGTCCTTTGGATGAGACTTTAAACCGAGGCCCCGTGGTGCGAATGCACGCAGAACATCTTGCGCACACGTTAAATCCTGTTCCGCTTTTCGTAAGAGTAGGCCATCGTGTGCCGGTGGAAACAGATGACAATATTTACTAAACTGCATACACACGGGGACCGGATGAAAAAAAGCACATGATTGCTTATTCTGTTATCCTCGATATAAAAGAATAAATAAATAATTAATTAATAAATAAATAAATAAATAAATAAATAAATAAATAAATAAAAACAAATAAGTGTTGCTGCTGCTGCTGCGGAGGGTGCGTTACAGCCCCAGCCCAATCGTGTTTATCTATGTGACGCTCCACCACATAAGGAGTCGCATTGCACCAGAGGTCAGTTTTTAGTTACTGACATACTATTAATCTGCAGTAACAGGGCTATACAATACAAAAAACAGATTTAAAATCGGACAATTCTGTGCAAAGTTATTACAAATTGAAATGACAGACTGCAGGATGGGACAAAATGAGAAACGGGCAAGTTTATTTTTGTAACAGGTTGTCAGAATGAGGGTTTGGGTATTTTCAAAACACATTTAAAAGCAAAAGCAATAAAAAAAAAATTATGCTTTGATGTTTCATTACAAGGTAGAATAATGGATATGGTTTAATAATCAATCAAAATCTCAAAATTGACAACTTGACCCCCACCTGTCTTTAATGGCTCCTAGCGCAAAATTGGGTAATGTGCTAAGCGACTCATTTTGTGGTGAAGCGTCACTATATATATATATATATATATATATATATATATATATATATATATATATATATATATATATATATATATATATATATGGGGGGTTTTTGTTTGTTTGTTTTTTATATTTACATTTTATTCTTTTATATTTTATTCTTTTATATCGAGGATAATGGAATAAGC
>CM060350.1:955203-957703 GCA_030674155.1 Stramonita haemastoma
CTGCCTTTAATGACTCCTAGCACAAAATTGGGTAATGTGCTAAGCGACTCATTTCATGGTGGAGCATCACATATAGGTAAAAAGGTAAAGGTGTCCCATAACCTAGGCGGTCGTAGGGGAGCAAGGTGTTAGAGACTTCAGCTTCTCAAGTGGCCAGCATGTTGAGGGCAGCGCCCATCTCCTCTCCCTCGCTGCTTTACCTTCCCTGACCCTAAAGAGGGCAGGTACCCATTGACAGCTGGGTGAACTGGGGGGACTGTACTGAAGCCAAGGTGCGCAAACGGTCACCCATCCAACTGGTAACCACGCTCGACGCTGCTTAACTTGACTGGGGGAAGGTGAGTGCTCTGACCACTGAGCTATCCCACCACCAATATGATACAATATAATATAATATAATATAATATAATATAATATAATATAATATAATATAATATAATATAATATAATATAATATAATATAATATAATATAATATAATATAAAACAGCTCATACACAGTAACAACAACAACTGTAATACAATATATCATAAACAGTATAAACAACTCCAGTACACCCACAACAACAACTGCAATATACTGTAGTATAAAGCAGTATGAACAGCTGTACAACAACACTGCAATATAATATAGCATAAAACAGTACAAACAGCAACAACATTGTAATATTACATAATATAGTATGAACAGCTCATGCACAACAACAACAACAACAACAAACAACAACCCAAAAACAGCTGTAATACAATATATTATAAACAGTAAAACAACTCCAGTACACCCACAACAACACTGCAATATAATATAGTATAAACAGTATAAACATCAACAACACTAATACAATAATTATAGTATAAAAAGTATAAACAGATGTACATCCACAACAACACTTTAATCTGATATAGTATAAACAGTATTAACAACAACGTTAATGTGTGTGTGTGTGTGTGTGTGTGTGTGTGTGTGTGTGTGTGTGTGTGTGTGTGTTGTGTGTGTGTGTGTGTGTGTGTGTGTGTGTGTGTGTGTGTGTGTGTGTGTGTGTGTGTGTGTGTGTGTGTGTTGTGTGTGTGTGGTGTGTGTGTGTGTGTGTGTGTGTGTGTGTGTGTGTGTGTGGTGTGTGTGTGTGTGTGTGTGTTGTGTGTGTGAGTGTGTGTGTGTTGTGTGTGTTTGTGTGAGTGAGTATTGTGTGTGTGTGAGTGTGTGTGTGTGTGTGTGTGTGTGTGTGTGTGTGTGTGTGTGTGTGTGTGTGTGTGTGTGTGTGTGTGTTGTGTGTGATGTGTGATGTGTGATGTGTGTTGTGTGTTTGTGTGTTTGTGTGAGTGTGTGTGTATTGTGTGTGTAGTGTGTGTGTTAGTGTGTGTGTAGTGTGTGTGTGTGTGTGTTGTGTGTGTGTGTGTGTGTGTGTGTGTTGTGTGTGTGTGTGTGTGTGTGTGTTGTTGTGTGTTGTGTGTGTGTGTGTTTGTGTGTGTGTGTGAGTGTGAGTGTGTGTTGTGTGTGTGTGTGTGTTTATGTTTGTGTGTGTGTGTGAGTGTGTGTGTGTGTGTGATGTGTGTGTGTGTGTGTGTGTGTGTGTGTGTGTGTGTGTGTGTGTGTGTGTGTGTGTGTGTGTGTGTGTTGTGTGTGTGTGTGTGTGTGTGTGTGTGTGTGTATGTGTGTGTGTGATGTGTGTGTGTGTGTGTGTGTGTGTGTGTGTGTGTGTGTGTGTGGTGTGTGTGTGTGTGTGGTGGTGAGTGTACTGTGTGTGTGTGTTGTGTATGTGTATGTGTGTGTGAGTGTGAGTGTGAGTGTGAGTGTGTGTGTGCGTGCGAGTGTGAGTGCGTGCGTGTGTGCGTGCGTGCGTGCATGCGTGCGTGTGTGCGTGCATGCGTGTGTGTACATACCATTCACTTGTGCAATCACTGGTACTGGTAGGTCCTGTGTAACAAAGAAATCATTTATTTATTTATTTATTTATTTATTTATGTATTTATTTATTTATTTATTCTTTTATATCGAGGATAACAGAATAAGCAATCATGTGCTTTTTTCCATCCAGTCCCCGTGTGTATGCAGTTTAGTAAATATTGTCATCTGTTCCCACCGGCACACGATGGCCTACTCTTACAAAAAGCGAAACAGGATTTAACGTGTCCTTTATTCATGTGTGAATGGGGGCTAGGTGGAAGTAAGTGTGTGTGTGTGTGTGTGTGTGTGTGTGTGTGTGTGTGTGTGTGGTGTGTGTGTGTGTGTGTGTGTGTGTCTGTGTCTGTGTCTGTGTCTGTGTGTCTGTGTGTGTCTGTATCTCTGTGTTATTTTTTTTATTTCATTTTTTCCTTTTCCCTGTCTGCAACTGTATTTGCCTCCCTATCAGAGTGGCTGATTTTTTCCTACAGATTTTTGCCAAGAACAACTCTCTTGTTGCTGTGGGTTCTTTTACATGCGCTAAACAATTTTGTGTAACACACAGAACCTTGGTTTATTGTCTCATCCAAAAGACAAGCACCCAGACCACCACTCATGG
>CM060350.1:972703-977703 GCA_030674155.1 Stramonita haemastoma
CCACTAGGCTATCTGTCCCCCTATGGGAGGCTATGGGAGGCCTCACTGATGCATCATTGACTTCATCTAGGCCTAGTGGTACTCAAGCCCCGAACATCTATGACGTAGATTTAGTGCAGCCGAAAACTACGGATTTGTGCTCTAGGGTCAAGAGTGCAAACCCTGGGTAAGTATGGAGGGCAAGCTGTTACCCATGCAGCAGACCCCCTTCCCCCCTCCACGTGGCTGGAATGGTCCATTAGAAAGGCAGTCGCCAATACGAAGGGTTCCAGTGCCGTCGCAGGAGCCGCCAGAACGTTGCCACAACCCTTAACGGCCCTGGAGATTCCAACTCCCTGATTTTTCCTCAGGAACACGACACCTGTGTTCATGCTGGGTTTTTTTTTGTTGTTGTTTCTTTGTTTTTTATTGTGGGGGTGTTGTTGTTTTTTTGTTGTTGTTTTTTTTTGCCATCCGCTCCTACCGGCACACAATGGCCTGTTCTTCCAAAAGGCGGGACAGGTTTTTAATGTGTGGCAAGATGATCTGCGTGCGTTCGCACATAATTATGGCCTCCGTTTATAGTCTCATCCGAATGGATTCGAGTAGTGATAGGCTAGGCTACGTGCTTCGGTAGGAAAAACCCGGGGGGAAACAAACACAACTCAGCATTGGGTCGAGGCTTAGCCTATGCTATCTCCGTCCTGCAGTTTATAAACGATCCTCAGAGTGGGCGGGCATTTACGAGTTTCATCTCAACTTGTTGCTTCATCAATTGATCAATTGTAACATTTTTGGGGTGGCCCGAGGTGCTGAGGTGGGAGAGCTTGCGGGAGCGTGGGACCTCCGACTTTCTGGCTCGCGGCTGCAAGTCCTGATATCAGCTTGTGCTGGAAAGGACTAGGCCTATAATCTAACTGAAAGAAAAAAAGCGGGCATCGCTGGGTTCAGACCCACCACTCCAATATGGGTTCTTCAATGGGGTCAACGGTTGTTCACTCATCCTAGCTAAGCCTATTTATCTGTTTGTTTGTTGTTTGTCAGGATGCGGGTGCCTGTTCGTGTAAACAGCATCCTCACCTTTTTTTTTTAGGGGGGGGGGGGGGGGGGGGGCGAGCAGCGCTTGAAGCTTATTATTTATAATTTATTTGTTTATTCATTTTTATTAATTGATTGATTTAATTTATATAAACTAATACCCACATATTATGATCACAAGCATATTTCTCTGGGTGAAATTCGGGCTGCTCTCTCTCCCGGGGAGAGCGTGTCGCCAAAAGTGCAGCGCCTACCCGTTTTTTTTTTTTTTTCCTGTCTGCAACTGTATTTGTTTCCCTTACAGAGTGGCTTTTTTCTACAGTGTTGCCAGGGCAACCCTCTTGTTGCCGTGGGTTCTTTTTTGCGTTAACTTTCCAATATGCTAGTGTGCCGGTAGGAACGGGTGACAACAATTTACAAAACCGCATACAAACGGGGACTAGGTGTAAACAACAACAACAACAACAAAAACAACACATGAGTGCTTATTCATTTATCCTCGATATAAAAGAATAAATAAATAAATAGAGAAATTTTAAAAAAAAGAATAAAATGAAATTAAAAATATATGCCTCCAGCTTAATTAAACGACAACATATCCTGAAGACAGATTGTGCACTGTCATGATAGGCCTAGTGGGAATCAAAGTAAGCCTAAATGATCACAACACAAGCAAACATTTCACGAACAGAATCGAGCAGCTGAAGAAGAAACACCAAGAAGGACAGGAAGATAAGGAAAAGTATGGGGGAAATATGAAAACCACGAAGGTGACGATGTAATAACAATCATGCAATGATGACAACGATGATGATGATGATGACGTAGACAGTTAAACTGGCATGTTTGGCAACTGAGAGCCGATCTCGCAATCTTCACAATGCAAACTGGGTTAGGCCTGGCCCCAGAAACTTTTCAACCTGACACTAGAACGATTGGCGACTGGGTATGAGTTTAGCAGACGATATATTAGAGCAGACGATAATTCGACGAGTTGTTTCCCTTGGTTCAACAGGGCGCATGTCAATCTCCACAACAATGACTCCATATCCGGTGTGAGGCAGCCGACCCACAGTCACGCAGATCTAAAAAAAGATCGGCAGGGTACAGTGAACTCTGGCATTTTTTCTGACACGGGTGATTATTGACTGGTAAGTAAGACGCTCATTATTTTTAATATCGGCGATTGCATTAATTCCCCGTCTGCCAAATGACATCTGGCAGAGGGCTGTCTTTGCTAAGAGTGCAGATTGAAGCAGTCGTCGAGTCGGCTAAAAGTAAACAAACGGTTCCAAAGAATCGGCACCATCAGCGCATGCATGCACCGATAGCCTAGAGAAAGAGATCTATCTATTCTCGTCGAAGAAAGTGACGGGCATTTGGCTGCCAAGAGTCTGTCATTGATTTCGTGAAAAGATGGAAACTGCAATTGGTTTTTGTAGACTGTAAAAGTAACGCGCATACTGTAAGTCGTGATGTCGATCGGTCTTGGAACTTAAAAGACGGTAGAGTGACAGATGAATCAGACAGTCGACGTCAATATCGGTGTAGACCTAGGCCTAGCGTGTGAGGCAGTGTGTGAGTTGTGCACCGAGACAGACACTGAAACAATAGACTTGAATGAAAGCTCAAGGCCGCAATCCTACAATACCGCAGGCTTAGTGTAAACATATAATGTATGGGTCTGGTGTCTTTTTTCTTTTCTTTTTTTTAAGTTGATTAATTGTTTTCATAGACTTGTGTAAATCAAAATGATCAGATATTTTGCAAACTAAGAGACCTGCTGAATTCAGTTAACATTGGATCAGCATGAGGTGTTTTTCCTTTTGAATGTATGTTTGTTTAAAACAACGTCATTGTGGAAAAAAGGAAAAATAAACATCGGTAAATCAGTAGACAAGTTAATGAAAAGTAAAACGTACTGGTAATAAAATCAATCTCAGTCAAAGCACAGAGACTGAGAGAGGGAGAAAGAGAGAGATAACTAACAAGTTAAATAATATAGGTCTGCCAGTTTATGATTATGTTAATCGACTGGCATGCTATGTAACATCACTTTTTTTTTTATAATAAACTATTTGATAAGGTGTTACCTGAGGGCCATATGTAGTAATTTACACAAGTATGAGTTATATTTTCATTCCATGGCCTAATTCATGCAGACCAGTTAAGGTAGGTAGTAGCACCCCCTTGTAACTATTATCATGCGCCCTAGATATCCCTAGGAAAACATCATTTACTGTCTTCAAATGCGGACCTGAGTTCTGCCACATCATTAACATTTTTGTGCATGAGAATTGATTGATCTTAAGGCTTAAGGCTTAACGAAATTAACTGACAAAGGTCACATGGCAAATTGTTTAGCCATGTATCCTGCAATTCATGGACCCTGGTTTGGTTTTGGCTAACAAATCCCCTTAACTCCAGTTGCATGTAACAGATTGTCCTGGGCCAGTTAACTGACTTAACTGCTTGATTTAAAAGGCAGCGTTTGTATTGTTGCATGTTCGCCACAAAGAAGCATTGTGAAGAGAGAGTTTTTATAGACAGAGCCATTCCACTCGATAAGTATGATAATACATGGGGAATACATAATATATGAAAGTTCAGGTGCAGACTAGAGGACATTCTTAGTCGTTCTGATGTGAAAAGAGATTTAACTAACACACCCTCACCATCTTGGTCAAGTTGGTGAGCACTCTGCCACCTAAGTTTGAAGTGTGCCTTGTGTCTGCTGAGTTTCTGTGCCATGCCAAGGGCAGTTTTCAGCATGTTTGTTGTTGTTTCATTGGGGGAAAATATGTCACCTGATGTACTGTTGAAAAAAGGACATATGGTGTAATCTGCAATATTATCTAAAAGAAACCGGGAGTATAGGAGCAACAGAGAGAACAAATTGAACAAGTTTTATTTTTCAGAGGGTAATACTAATATCTAGATTAAGTGTTACATGCTTTTCTCTTTTTTTGTGGTTACATCCAACCCTTGAAAAAAAAAAATGAATAAGGGAAAACATAAAAAAAAAATTCATGAAATATTATAGAAACGCACAGAAACAATACCCACACAACAGCACAGACAACAACACACACACACACACACACACACACACACACACACACACACACACACACACACACACACACACACACACACACACACACACACACAAACACACACACAAACACACACAACACACACACACACACACACACACACACACACACACCACACACACACACACACACACATTGTTGTTATTGTTGTTGTTTTTTTGTTTTTTTTCTCCTTTGGTTGTTTTTGCTGTTATTGTAGTTGGTTGTATTATCTATAGGCATATTTTATTTTAAAGCTGTTGAAATCATGTTAGCTAATTAATGTTGGTGAAATGATTGATGTTGTTTTATTTGCTTGTTTGTTTTTTCCCCTTTTCTTTCTTTGTTGGCTTTATTGTTTGCTAGGGATTTTCTGCTTTGTTTTTTGTTGGTTTCTTGCTTTGTTGTTGTTTTGATTTTTTTTTCTTTTCTTTAGATAGATGGCTTGATGGAAAAAAGCAAATCGATGCTTACTCAATGTACCATCTGGAAATAAAAATTTGATTGATTGATTGATTGATTGATTGATACACACACACACACAACACAAGTGACTCAAATACCACGCACACACCACCACACACACACCACACACACACCACAACCAACACCACAACACACACACATTAACTCACACACACACACACACACACACCACAACACACACACACACACACACACACACACAACACACCACACACACACACACACACACACACACACACACACACACACACACACACACACACGTGACTCACACACACACACACACACACACACACACACACACACACACACACACACACACACACACACACACACATACACACACACACACACACACACACACACACACACACACACACACAACACACACACCAACACACA
>CM060350.1:982703-985203 GCA_030674155.1 Stramonita haemastoma
TAATATATGGTGTAGAGTTTTCTGTTACTCTTTATAAATTTATACAATGTGTTTTTTTTTTTTGTTTTCCTCCCTGTTGTTGTTGTTGGTGTTGTTGTTGTTGTTGTTGGTGTGGTGGTGGTGGTGGTGGTGGTGGCAGCAGCGGCGGTGGTGGTGGTGGTGTGTCTCTCAGCTTAACACTGTTGGGAGTCTGTGTGTGTGTCACTGTGTGTGTGTGTGGGGGGGGGGGGGGGAGACTTAAAATTCAGATTCAAAATACCTTACTGTCTGATAGACGACAGAGAAATTGAAGCGGGTACATCCCCAGTCCTCACTCTGCACAGCTGGGAATCCCTGTCAGCACACACTGAATGGAGGAGAACTTTGCCCGTGTAGCTGTTTTCAGATTCCTCGCCTGCCATTATAGGCAGCTGTGCCCTGACTTCAGAGGAGGAGGGTTGTTGTTTTGTTTTACCTTTCTCGGTGAGAGAGTGCAGGTTGAGCATTATGGTGTGAGGCAGGCTGTCATGGCTGAACACAGCCTTCAGGTTACATACACAATGTATACACAGACACAACTTGATAACATCAAAGAATATTGTAATGGAGCCCATGGCTGAAGACATCCTTCAGGTTACATTCGTGTACACAAACACAACATTATGATATCAAAGAACATTGTAATGGACCCCATAGCTGAACACATCCTTCAGGTTACATGCATGTACCCAAACACAACATCAGAACATCAAAGAACATTGTGATGGAGCCCATGGCTGGCACTTAGCTTACATCAACAGGTGATCAAGCCTAGGGCGTGAATTCAGTCAGAAAGTTCTCCCTCTTTAACTCTGTGCCAATCAGAAAGTTCTCCCTCTTTAGCTCTGTGCCAATCAGAAAGTTCTCCCTCTTTAGCTCTGTGCCAATCAGAAAGTTCCCCCTCTTTAGCTCTGTGCCTACGTTAATCAGGGCAAGTTAATCGGGGACTGGATGTAAAAAAGCACAAGAGTGTTTATCGCATTATCCTCGATAAAAAAAAAGAAAGAAAAAAAGAAAAAGAAAGGCAGAGAAGCCCTCTGTCCCTGTGCTGGTGCCCTGTGCACCTGTGTGTGCTTCTGTCACCTGTAGTGAGCGATACTAGGGCAGGGTTAGTGGAGGGTTGATGACCCTATGACGGGTTACCTGTAGGGAAAGGGTTAGTGGAGGGTTGATGACCCTATAACGGGTTACCTGTAGGGAAAGGGTTAGTGGAGGGTTGATGACCCTATAACGGGTTACCTGTAGGGAAAGGGTTAGTGGAGGGTTGATGACCCTATAACGGGTTACCTGTAGGGCAGGGTTAGTGGAGGGTTGATGACCCTATACAGGTTACCTGTAGGGCAGGGTTAGTGGAGGGTTGATGACTAGACGGTCTGTGGCAGGGTTATGGAGTGTGACCTATAAGGTTACCTGTAGGGAAAGGGTTCAAACACGTTTTCATCCCTGAAAGGCAGTGCAGCCAGCATCCTGGATAGTGGGGAAGACGGGGGCACAGCATGCCAGACCTCACCAGCGCTGTCAGGACAGGGGTGCTCTTAGCAAAGAACGGGGAAAGGGTAGTGTGGGACTGTAGAGTGAGTTTACTAATGGGGGTGGGTTGGGACCTGTTAGATTTGTACAAGTTTGTAACTAACACTGGGGGGGGGGGGGGGGGGAAGGGTTCACGTGTGGACCTGTAGATTTGTACAAGTTTGTAACTAACACTGGGGGGGGGGGGGGGGGGGGGGAAGGGTTCATGTGTGGACCTGTAGATTTGTACAAGTTTGTAACTAACACTGGGGGGGGGGGGGGGGGGGGGGGGGGGAAAGGGTTCATGTGTGGACCTGTAGATTTGTACAAGTTTGTAACTAACACTGGGGGGGGGGGGGGGGGAGGTTTCATGTGTGGACCTGTAGATTTGTACAAGTTTGTAACTAACACTGGGGGGGGGGGGGGGGAGGTTTCATGTGTGGACCTGTATGCAGTTTAATAACACTGGTGGGAAGGTGTTTGTACAAGTTTGTAACTGGGGGGGGGGGGGGGAAGGTTTCATGTGTGTGGTATAGGACCTGTAGATTTGTACAAGTTTGTAACTAACACTGGGGGGGGGGGGGGGGGAGGTTTCATGTGTGGACCTGTAGATTTGTACAAGTTTGTAACTAACACTGGGGGGGGGGGGGGGGGGGGTTTCATGTGTGTGGTATAGGACCTGTAGATTTGTACAAGTTTGTAACTAACACTGGGGGGGGGGGGGGGGGGGAGGGGTTTCATGTGTGTGGTATAGGACCTGTAGATTTGTACAAGTTTGTAACTAACACTGGGGGGGGGGGGGGGGGTTATGGTGTGGTATAGGACTGGATTTGTACAGTTGATACATGGGGGGGGGGGTTCATGTGTGTGGATAGGACCTGTAGATTTGTACAAGTTTGTAACTAACACTGGGGGGGGGGGGGGGTGTGGGGGGTTGGTTTGCATGGGGGGGGGGGGGGGTTCATGTGTGTGG
>CM060350.1:990203-992703 GCA_030674155.1 Stramonita haemastoma
ATTAACACTGAAGCTGCACTCATTGAGAGGAGCTAGCTGTTGCCCGTCTTCTGTCTCTCTGTCTCTTCTGTCTTTTGTCTCTCTGTCTGTCTCTCTCTCTTGTCTCTCTGTCTCTGTCTCCTGTCGTCTGTTCGTCTTTTGTCTGTCTCTCTCTGTCTGTCTTATGAGGCTGGTTGGTTTGGCCCCCAACAATAACAAGAGAGAGAGAGAGGGGGGGGGAGGAGGGGAGGGGGGATAGAGGAGGAGGGGAAGGGGGTGTGGGGGGGAGGGAGGGGGTGGATAAGTGGTTCCATGATGGCAGTTAACAGTGCAGCTTGCACGTCAGAAGGATGACATGACATGACATGACATTACGTGACATGCCATGACGTGACATGACATGACCCGGGTGGACAGGTATTGATCGGTGTCATCGATGATTATAGCTTTTTACTTCAGACCTGCTCCCTCCCGCACTGCACACACCACTCTCTCTTGCTTGCTTGCTTGCTTGACACAGGCGGTCACTGACAGCAGAAAGAGCCAAGTGGGTAGGTGAGGGCATGAGAGGGTGGTGAAGTCGCAGGTTGTGGGATCAAATCTCAGCTTGCACCAGTTGTTTGAACTTATCACAGATGTGTAAAAAAAAAAAAATTTTACATTTGCATTTTACACCACTTTTTTTTTTAAGTCACGTCAGATTTCTCTGTGTGAAATTCGGGCTGCTCTCTACTCGCTTCGGGGAGAGCACATCGCCACAAGAGCAGCGCCACCCATTATTTTTCTTTTTTTCCTGTCTGCAACTGTATTTGTTTCCCTATCAGAGTGTCGGGGTTTTTTTTTCTACTGAATTTTGCCAGGGACAACTGTCTTGGTTCTTTTGAACGTGCGCTAAATAATTCGGTGTCACGCACAAGACCTCGGTTTTAACGTCTCATGGGAAAGGGTAGCACCCACACCAGCACTCATGGTCTGAAGGAGGGGGGAAAGTTTTGGGGGCCAAATGAGATGCTGGTGGTCTGCCTCTTTTTGTCGTTCTGCCCTCAGCCTTTACCTGGGAGAACTAGAAGTCATCAGATTGGTCTGTGTGTTGGGAATCGAACCCGGGTTGTCAAATTGCGAGCGCAGTGTTGTGACCACGAGGCTATCCGGCCCCCCTACAGGCGGCACCAGTGCAGTGCATGATTTGGAGAAGAGTGACCGCAGAGCTGGGTCAGGGTCAGGGTCAGGGGTGTGGTCAGGCTGTGGGGGCTGGGGGGCTGTACAGGACTGTGTCAACAGTGCCGAGTGGTTTGATTTGGTTTGATTTGGTTTGATTTGGCTTATTCTTTTATATCGAGGATAATGGAATGAGCACTCTTGTGCTTTTTTTTCATCCAGTCCCCGTGTGTATGCAGTTTTGTAAATGTCATCTGTTCCCACCACCGGCACACGATGGCCTACTCTTCCGAAAAGCGGAACAGGATTTAACGTGTGCGCAAGATGTTCTGCGTGCGTTCGCACACAGGGCCTCGGTTTAAAGTCTCATCGAAGGACTTTTGGGGAGAGTGGAGTCAGCACTGATGTTAACTCCAGGAGAAAAATTTCCTCGACCGGACTCGAACCTGGGTCGTCAAATTGCCAGCGCAATGTTGTGACCACTAGGCTACCCGCCCCCTGGAAAGCAGTGTGTGTGGCCTGAGGCGCTTCTGATGGAACCCAGTCTGTGGGACTGAGAGGACAGTGTGAGCGGGAAAACCTCCCTGCAGAAAGAAGAGTTTTGAAAAACAACCAGCAAAACCTTGCCCTGTGTGGTTTTCAGCAGAAAGATCAGACGTGGATGTGTATGCTTACATACGTACTTACATACATACACACATACATACATACACACATACGTACATACATACATACATACATACACACATACATACATACGTACGTACATAGTACGTACGTACGTAGTACGTACGTACGTACGTACGTACGTACGTACATACATACATTATACATTACATACATACATGTATACATACATACATACATACATGTACACACACACACACACACACACACACACACACACACACACACACACACACACACACACACACACACACATACAAACACGCACGCACGCACGCACGCACACACACACACAACAGACATACATACATACATACATACATACATACATACATACATACATACATACATACATACACATACATACAACACATACATCACAACATACACACATACATACATACATACATACATACATACATACATACATACATACATACATACACACACACATACATACATACATACATACATACATACATACATACATACATACATACATACATACATACTATATACATACATACATGTATACACACAACATACATGTATACACACATACACACATACATACATACATACATACATACATACATACATACATACATACATACATACATACATATACAACATACACTATACACACATACTACATACATACATACATCACATACAT
>CM060350.1:997703-1000203 GCA_030674155.1 Stramonita haemastoma
GCTGTGCTGTGCTGTACTGTGCTGTGCTGTGTTGTGCTGTACTGTGCTGTGCTGTCTTGTGCTGTGCTGTACTGTGCTGTGTTGTGCTGTACTGTGTGTTGTGCTGTGTTGTGCTGTATTCTGCTGTGTTGTGCTGTATTCTGCTGTGTTGTGCTGTACTGTTGTTGTGTGTCTGTGTTGTGCTGTATGTGTTGTGCTGTATGTGTTGTGCTGTATGCTGTGTTGTGCTGTAATGTGTTGTGCTGACTGTGTTGTGCTGTACTTACTGTGTTGTGCTGCACTGTGCTGTATGTTTATTTATTTATTTTTTAAAAATTGATTCTCTTATATCAAGGATAATGGAATAAGCAATGATATGCTTTTTTTTTTACATCCAGTCCCCGTGTGTATGCAGTTTTTTGTAAATGTCATCTGTTCCCACTGGCACGCGATGGCCTACTCTTAACGAAAAGCGGAACAGGATTTAACGTGTGAGCAAGATGTTCTGCATGCGTTTGCACACGGGGCCTCGGTTTAAAGTCTCATCCGAAGGACTTTTAGGGAGAGTGGAGTCAGCACTGATGTTAACAACAGGGGAAAAGAAAGAAAAAAGAGAAAAAAACAAACCCAATAAACAAAAAAAACGACAACAACAAAAACTCCAGGGAAAATATCCCCTCCAACAGGAATCAAACCCAGGTCGTCATTTTTATTGTGAGCGCAATGTTCTGACCACTAGGCTGTCCCGTCCCCTACACCACCACACACACACACCACACCCACACCAACACCACACCACACACACACACCACACCACAACCACACCCACCACCACACCACACCACCACACCACACCACACCACACCACACCACATTACACTACCTTGATTCAACCTATCTACCATTAGCTGCCGCTCTTTCACTGTTTCTGGTCCATCAATCTGGAATGACCTCCCTCTCTCCCTCCGGCAAAAGCCTACTTATGACACTTTTAAATCCAACCTCAAGACACACTTATTTCAAACCTAAGATTTTCTCCTTCTGTTTCCATCTCTTGTTTGTCCCTGCCTTCAACATCTACCTGCCAAAGTGTATAACCTTTATAAGTGTGTGTTGTGTGTGGACGCACGCGTGTGTGTGTGTGTGTGTGTGTGTGTGCGCGCTTGCGTGTGTGAGTACATTTGAATTTGCTAAAAGCATAAATTGTTATTGATTGCTTGTGTGATGTACAGGTCGAATGCAAGCGCTTTGATTTGTTTTTACAAGATATAGCGCTATATAAATTCCATATATTATAAATTCCTGTATTATTATTATTATTATTATTATGACACTACACTACACTACACTACAGTTTGTTGTTTCTTTTCATCCTGTGGTGACTGGAGGTTTCCTGTATGTCAGGATGGTTTCACATCTGAGCTTCACTGCTGTCGTCATTACACCACGTGATGATGACTGACAGTACTGGTTATTATACATTGTCAGTTCTGCAACTTGTACACAACACTCACTAACAGGATACAATGCTTGCTTGTCTCTGTGTGGTTTGTTTGTGTGAGACTCTGTGTGTGTGTGTGTTGTGTGTGTTGTGTGTGTGTGTGTGTGTGTGTGTGTGTGTGTGTGTGTGTGTGTGTGTGTGTGTGTGTGTGTGTGTGTGTGTGTGTGTGTGTGTGTGTGTGTGTGTGTGTGTGTGTGTGTTGTGTATGTGTGGGGGTGTGTGTGCATTGTGTGTGTGTGTGTGTGTGTGTGTGTGTGTGTGTGTGTGTGCGTGTGTGTGTGTGCGTGTGTGTGTGTGTGTGTGTGTGTGTGTGTGTGTGTGTGTGCGTGTGTGTCTGTGTCTGTGTCTGTGTGTGCCTGTACATCTGACGGTGTAAGGCCAACAAGAGAAGAAGAAGAAGAAGAAGAAGAAGAAGAAGAAGAAAAGAAGAAAGAAAGAAGAAGAAAAAGAGGAGGAGAAGAAGAGAAGAAGAAGAAGAAGAAGAAGAAGGAAGAAGAGGAAGAAGAAGAAGAAGAAGAAGACAGTGCTGATAGCAGCATGCACAGAAGCCAGGGAGAGCTGTTGCTCTGCTGATAATATACAAGTGTGTTGTTTCAAGTGATAGACTGACAGCAGTGTACAGTAGTATGCACAGAAGCCAGAGCTGATGTTTCTCTGCTGATAATCAGTGCAGGAGTGTGGGTCCAGTGACAATGACGAGCACAGTGAGAGAGCATAGAAGCAGAGCTGATGTCTGCTGAAAATGGAGTGGCAGTACAGACTGACGCAGTCGAAGAGCAGTACCAGAAGCCAGATGATGTTTCTCTCGATGAGAGAGGTCAGGAAGATGACAGTGCTGACAGGCAGCAGTAAGACAGAGCTGAGTTTCTGGATATCAGTGCAGAGTGGGCAAGACAGACTGACGCAGTGCTGCAAGTGCAGCAGATGCAAGAACCAGAGCTGATGTTTCTCTGCTGATAATCAGTGCAGGATGTGGTCCAATGACAGAGACTGCAGTGTGCTGCACAGTGCAGCATAGCA
>CM060350.1:1010203-1012703 GCA_030674155.1 Stramonita haemastoma
ACGGGATTCAAACCCTGGGTCAGCAGACCAGGAGGCAATGCGCAGTGCTCTAACCACCCAGGCCATCCCATCCTTGTTGTTGCATCTATCTCTCTATCTCTCTATCTAGCTATCTAGCTATCTGCTATCTAGTACTACTAGCACATCATCCATCCATCCATCCATCCATCCATCCATCCATCCATCCATCCATCCATCCATCATCATCCATCATCTATCTATCTATCTATCTATCATCTATCTATCCATCTATCTATCTATCATCTATCTATCTATCTATCTATCTATCTATCTATCATCTCTCTATCTCTCTCTCTCTCTCTCTCTCTCTCATCTCTCTCTCTCTTCTTCTATCCTATCTATCATCTATCCTATCTATCTATCTTCTATCTTCTATCTTCTCTCTCTCTACTCTATCTATCTCTCTCTCTCTTCACTCTCTCTCTCTCTCTATCTATCTATCTATCTATCATCTATCTATCTATCTGTCTATCAACTTTTATCTATCTATCTATCTATCTGTCTTCTATCTATCTATCTATCTATCTATCTATCTATATCTATCTATCTATTCTCTCTCTCTCTATCTTCTATTCTCTATCTATCTATCTATCTGTCTGTCTCTGTCTATCTATCTATCTGTTCTATCTGTCTATCTATCTACTACCTTATCTATCTATCTTATCTATCTATCTATCTATCTATCTATCTATCTATCTATCTATCTATCTATCCTTAGTCTGGGGACCGTGGGGGCACCCTGAAGACTTGACAACCAGTTCCCTCCATTCCTCTCTCTGTTCTGCCTTTCTCAGGGTTTTGGTGAGTTCTAGGCCTGTCCATTGGCTGATGTTGTCCTCCCATCTCTTCCTTGGTCTGCCTCTTTTTCTTCGTCCTTGGAAGTATACTTTTTGCATAAGAAGAAGGAAAAAAAGTGCATTCCCCCAAATCTTCCCACATCCTTCAGTAGTGAGCAGAGAATACAGCCAGTGCGTACACACACACTGGGATAGACCTGGCGCACATCTCCAGTGAGTGTGGCTACTTCAACTGGGATAGACTGGCGCACATTCCCTCAGTTGGAGTGTGGCTACCTTCACACTGGGATAGACCTGGCGCACATCTCCCTCGTTGAGTGTGGCTACCTTCACACTGGGATAGACTGGCGCACATCTCCTCAGTTGGAGTGTGGCTACCTTCACACTGGGATAGACCTGGCGCACATCTCCCTCAGTTGGAGTGTGGCTACCTTCACACTGGGATAGACCTGGCGCACATCTCCCTCAGTTGGAGTGTGGCTACCTTCACACTGGGATAGACCTGGCGCACATCTCCCTCAGTTGGAGTGTGGCTACCTTCACACTGGAAGACTGGCGCAATCTCCCTATTGAGTGTGCTACCTTACAGGGGTGACGCACATCTCCCTCAGTTGGAGTGTGTACTTCACACTGGAAACTGGCGCACATCTCCTTCATTGAGTGGCTACTCACAGTGGGATAGACCTGGCGCACATCTCCTCAGTTGGAGTGTGGCTACCTTCACAGTGGGCAAAAGTGGATCGGGGGTCTAGAGGTAACGCGCCTGTCTAGAAAGCGAAAAGTCCGGGTCGGAGTGTGCGGTGGTTTGAATCCCGTTTGGCCCGAAACTTTTCCCCCATCCATTACATCATGAGTGGTGGTCTGGGTGCTAGACTTTTGGATGAGACGATAAACTGAGGTCCTGTGTGTTACACATCATTATTTAGCGCATGTAAAAGAACCCATGAGGGTTATCCTTGGCAAAATTCTGTAGAAAAAAGCCACTCTGATAGGGAAACAAATACAGTTGCAGACAGGGGAAAAAAATGGGCAGGCGCTGCACTTGTGGCGACGCGCTCTCCCCGGGGAGAGAGAGAGCAGCCCGAATTTCACGCAGCAGAGAAATCAGCTGTGACATAAAGTGGTATAAAAGATAAATAAATCAATAAAAAATGCTCACATCAATGCAAAGTCTGGCTGTTGGTGAACCTGGGAGCTGTAGCCGAGGAAGAAACAAAACGAACCAAACTTTTCTTACCGTTCATGACCTGAAACGGTTATTGGATGTTATTCATGCGCTGGTCTAGAGTTGTTGATGTTGTTATTGTTGTTATTGTTGTGGTGGGTTAATGGTGGGAATAAAACACTGGCATACACAAAATCTCGCTGTTGGTAAAACTTGGAGCTGCAGCTGAGAAACCAAACAAAACACACACAACAGATTTTTCTGACTGGTCAGGCTATTGTCAGCCGCTGCTGTAGTCTAGTGGTCAGGGCGTTGGACTCGTAATCTAAAGGTTGCGGGTTCGATCCCAGCTTTTGGCTATGGCGTTGTGCCCTTGGAAAAGGCACTTTACGGCTATTTTCTCACCCCACCCAGGTGTAAAAGGGGGTACCAACCTTGTGTTGGGGGTTAACCCTGCGATAGACTGGCGTCCTATCCAGGGGGGGAGTCTATGACTCTCAGTCGCTTAACGCCACAA
>CM060350.1:1017703-1022703 GCA_030674155.1 Stramonita haemastoma
GGAGGGGGGAGTATGGACTGACTTTGTTTTTTCTGGCTGTGGTGGGAAGGAAAGAAAGTGTGTTGGGAATGGATGTTTTTTTCTTGGATTAGGAGGATGTAGTTCTAAATAACCCTAACTGTGTTGTGTGACCTCATCACTAACATACACTCTGTTTTTTTCGGGGTTTTTTGTTGTTGTTTTTTTCTTTTGTTGTTTTGTTTTCTTTTTTTTCTTTTCTTTTTTTTTAATTATTTTTTTTTACTGTGCATGATGAACCTTTGAATTTTCTTTTTTTATCTTAACATTTACATTTTGAATGTGATGTGATTTGAAGATTCTGGTCGTGGTTTTGTTCGAAAGCTGGTTTTATTTGGTTTGGTTATGGTTATCATTATGTTTTGTCAGCGTTGAGAATTTGTTATGTCAATGTAGCATTTGTTGCTGTTATTGTAATCATGAAAAGTTTAAAGTTCAGTTCTTTTTTTTTTTAATTTGTTATTTTATATCAAGGATATATTTTTTAATCTATTATTTCATATCAAGTATAATGAAATAAGCACTCATGAGCTTTTTTACATCCAGTACCCTTGTGTATGCAGTTTTGTCAGTTTTGTTATCTGTTCCCACCGGCACACAATGACCTACTCTTCCGAAAAGTGGAACAGGATTTAATGTGTGCGCAAGATGTTCTGCATGCATCCGCACACGGTGTCTCAGTTTACAGTCTCATCCGAAGGTCTTTTGGGGAGAGTGGAGTCAGCGCTGATGTTGTTCACTCCAGAGGAAAAATCCCCTTGATTCGAACCCAGGTTGTCAGATTGCAAGCGCAATGTTCTGACCACTAGGCTATCCCGCTCCCCCTGTATTGTTATACATGCACGATATTGAGCAGTTTGCTTGCGTATTATTGAATTTATCATCTTCATACATTTAACAGACAGACGCAATATTAAATATTTGCTTGCGTATTATTGAATTTATCATCTTCATACATTTAACAGACAGACGCAATATTAAATATTTGCTTGTGTATTATTGAATTTATCATCTTCATACATTTAACAGACAGACGCAATATTAAATATTTGCTTGCATATTATTGAATTTATCATTTTCATACATTTAACAGACAGACGCAATATTTGCTTGTGTATTATTGAATTTATCATCTTCATACATTTAACAGACAGATGCAATATTAAATATTTGCTTGCGTATTATTGAATTTATTATCTTTGTACATTTAACAGACAGATGCAATATTAAATATTTGCTTGTGTATTATTGAATTTATTATCTTTGTACATTTAACAGACAGATGCAGCATTAAATATTTGCTTGTGTATTATTGAATTTATCATCTTCATACATATAACAGACAGAAGCAGTATTTGCTTGTGTATTATTGAATTTATCATCTTTATATATTTAACAGACAGATGCGATATTAAATATTTGCATGCGTATCATTGAATTTATCATCGTCATACATTTAACAGACAGACGCAATATTAAATATTTGCTTGCGTATCATTGAATTTGTCATCTTCATACATTTAACAGACAGACGCAATATTTGCTTGCGTATCATTGAATTTATCATCGTCATACATTTAAAGTTGATGTAGTTATTGTTGTTGTTATTATTAATATTATTATCATCATCATCATCATTATCATCATTCATCATCATCACCATTATTATCATTATTATTATTGTCATTATTATCATTATTATTATAATAACCATCATCATCACCATTATTATCATTATTATTAATATTATTATCATCATTATGAGATATTACATCATCATCATCATTACCATCATCATCATCATCATCATTATCTCTGTGTGTTGCAGCACCATTGTCTCCAAACCCAAGGAGTTTGCTCATCTGCTGAAGAACCGGTTTGGCAGTGCAGACAACATCGCTGAAATGAGTGAGTGAGTGAGGGTGAAATGAGTGAGTGAGTGAGGCTGAAATGAGTGAGTGAGTGAGGCTGAAATAAGTGAGTGAGTGTGGCTGAAATGAATGAGTCAGTGTGGCTGAAATGAGTGTGTGTGGCTGAAATGAGTGAGTGAGTGTGGCTGAAATGAGTGGGAGTGAGTGAGGTGGCTGAAATGAGTGAGTGAGTGTGGCTGAAATGAGTGAGTGTGTGTGGCTGAAATGAGTGAGTGTGTGTGGCTGAAATGAGTGAGTGAGTGTGGCTGAAATGAGTGAGTGAGTGAGTGAGTGTGGCTGAAATGAGTAGTGAGTGAGTGAGGTGAGGCTGAAATGATGAGTGAGTGAGTGTGGCTGAAATGAGTGAGTGAGTGAGAGTGTGGCTGAAATGATGAGTAGTGGCTGAAATGAGTGAGTGAGTGAATGAGTGAGTGAGTGTGGCTGAAATGAGTGAGTGAGTGAGTGAGTGAGTGTGGCTGAAATGAGTGAGTGAGTGAGTGTGGGCTGAAATGAGTGAGTGGTGTGGCTGAAATGAGTGAGTGAGTGTGGCTGAAATGAGTGAGTGAGTGTGGCTGAAATGAGTGAGTGAGTGTGGCTGAAATGAGTGAGTGAGTGGGCTGAAATGAGTGAGTGAGTGAGTGTGGCTGAAATGAGTGTGAGTGAGTGAGTGTGGCTGAAATGATGAGTGAGTGAGTGAGTGTGAGTGAAGTGAGTGAGTGAGTGTGGCTGAAATGAGTGAGTGAGTGAGTGTGGCTGAAATGAGTGAGTGAGTGTGGCTGAAATGAGTGAGTGAGTGTGGCTTAAATGAGTGAGTGAGTGTGGCTGAAATGAGTGAGTGAGTGAGGCTGCTATGAAGTGTTCTGATGAGTGAGTGGTAGGCTGTTTAGTGGTGTGGCTGCTCTCTTTGCCATGCTCTTCTTCTTCTTCTGTCCCATAGTCTCTTTAGTCAGTGTGGCTGCTCTCTTTGCCATGCTCTTCTTCTTCTACTGTCCCATAGTCTGTTCAGACTGTAGGGCGTCATGGAAAACCTCGCAACAGCTCTGTCCATTTCCCTCCGTCTTCGATCTTTGCCATGGTGACAGGGCTTTATCCCAGTTCTGGATTAATTAAATCATTGATGCTACTGGAGCAACAGCAAAGTGAGAGAGAGGCTGTTATGATCAGTGGCTTTATCCCATCAAACCATTGATGCTATGGGGGCAACAGTAAAGAGAGAGGCTGTATGATCAGTGGCTTTATCCATCAAACCATTGATGCTACTGGGGCAACAGCAAAGAGAGAGAGAGGCTGTATGATCAGTGGCTTTATCCCATCAAACCATTGATGCTATGGGGGCAACAGTAAGAGAGAGGCTGTATGATCAGTGGCTTTATCCCATCAAACCATTGATGCTACTGGGGGCAACAGCAAAGAGAGAGAGAGGCTGTATGATCAGTGGCTTTATCCCATCAAACCATTGATGCTACTGGGAGCAACAGAGCAAAGGAGAAAAGAGGCTGTATGATCAGTGGCTTTATCCCATCAAACCATTGATGCTACTGGGAGCAACAGCAAAGAGAGAGAGAGGCTGTATGATCAGTGGCTTTATCCCATCAAACCCTTGATGCTATGGGAGCAACAGCAAAGTGAGAGAGAGGCTGTATGATCAGTGGCTTTATCCATCAAACCATTGATGCTATGGGAGCAACAGCAAAGTGAGAGAGAGGCTGTATGATCAGTGGCTTTATCCCATCAAACCATTGATGCTATGGGAGCAACAGCAAAGAGGAGAGAGAGGCTGTATGATCAGTGGCTTTATCCCATCAAACCATTGATGCTATGGGAGGCAACAGCAAAGTGAGAGAGAGGCTGTATGATCAGTGGCTTTATCCCATCAAACCATTGATGCTATGGGAGCAACAGCAAAGTGAGAGAGAGGCTGTATGATCAGTGGCTTTATCCCATCAAACCATTGATGCTATGGGAGCAACAGCAAAGTGAGAGAGAGGCTGTATGATCAGTGGCTTTATCCCATCAAACCATTGATGCTATGGGGGCAACAGCAAAGAGAGAGGCTGTATGATCTGGGATGGGATGGGATGGATAGCAGCTGAGAGGAGCTGAAAGTGTGTGTGTGTGTGAGGGGGGTGGGGGGACTGACCGACAGCTGTGTTGGTTTGGCAACTTGAAGGGATTATTAGGAATGAAGCCGCTGAACTGGAATGAGTGTATTTTGTTTTGCTCGGATTTTTTTTAAACGGAATGAGGTGACAAGGAGGAAGAAAAAGAGGCAGACCAAGGAAGAGATGGGAGGACAGCAGCAGCGAATGGACAGGCCTAGGGAACTGGTCGTCAGGTCTTCAGGGGTGCCCCCACGCTTGCCAGACTAAGGGATAGATAGATGGATAGATAGATACATACATACATACATACATACATACATACATACATACATACATACATACATACATACATACATACATACATACATACATACATACATAGGCAGGCAGACAGGCAGGCAGCAGGCAGGCAGGCAGGCCGACCAACCGACCGACCGACCGACCGACCGAATGTGGTGTTTGTGGCTGGTGGTTAGGGCTGTAAACAGCATGGAATAATGTGACGTGAAAATGCAGGCTTCAGAACTGTGCTGACATTGGTAGCGGACAAAAAGAGCTTTCTGGCCTGGGTCAGAATAGAAGAAGAATAAACCTCTGAAACATTCCTTAGTTAGTTAGTCAGTGCAATGCAGAAGAGGATGTCATGTGAGTGGGCTGTGTGTGTGGTGTGTGTGTGTGTGTGTGTGTGTGTGTGTGTGGTGTGTGTGTGTGTGTGTGTGTGTGTGCGGTCGTGTGTGTGTGTGTGCTGTGTGTGTGTGCCTGTGTCTGTGTGTGTGTGTTGTGTGTGTGTGTGTGTGTGTGTGTGTGTGTGTGTGTGTGTGTGTGTGTGCTCATGTGTGTGTGTGTGTGCTCATGTTGTGTGTGTGTGTGTGTGTGTGTGTGTGTGTGTGTGCGCTCAGTGTGTGTGTGTGTGTGTGTGCTCATGTGTGTGTGTGTGGTGCTGGTGTGTGTGTGTGTGTGGGGTGTGTGT
>CM060350.1:1025203-1030203 GCA_030674155.1 Stramonita haemastoma
TTCCCTATCACAGTTGGCTTTTTTTCCTTTTCCTGTCTGCAACTGTATTTTGCTTCCCTATCACAGTGGCTCTTTTTTCCTTTTCCTGTCTGCAACTGTATTTTGCTTCCCTATCACAGTGGCTCTTTTTTTCCTTTTCCTGTCTGCACTGTATTTTGCTTCCCTATCACAGTGGCTCTTTTTTTCCTTTTCCTGTCTGCAACTGTATTTTGCTTCCCTATCACAGTGGCTCTTTTTTCCTTTTCCTGTCTGCAACTGTATTTTGCTTCCCTATCACAGTGGCTCTTTTTCCTTTTCCTGTCTGCAACTGTATTTTGCTTCCCTATCACAGTGGCTCTTTTTCCTTTTCCTGTCTGCAACTGTATTTTGCTTCCCTATCACAGTGGCTCTTTTTTCCTTTTCCTGTCTGCAACTGTATTTTGCTTCCCTATCACAGTGGCTCTTTTTTCCTTTTCCTGTCTGCAACTGTATTTTGCTTCCCTATCACAGTGGCTCTTTTTTCCTTTTCCTGTCTGCAACTGTATTTTGCTTCCCTATCACAGTTGGCTCTTTTTCCTTTTCCTGTCTGCAACTGTATTTTGCTTCCCTATCACAGTGGCTCTTTTTTCCTTTTCCTGTCTGCAACTGTATTTTGCTTCCCTATCACAGTGGCTCTTTTTTCCTTTTCCTGTCTGCAACTGTATTTTGCTTCCCTATCACAGTGGCTTTTTTTCCTTTTCCTGTCTGCAACTGTATTTTGCTTCCCTATCACAGTGCTCTTTTTTTCCTTTTCCTGTCTGCAACTGTATTTTGCTTCCCTATCACAGTGGCTCTTTTCCTTTTCCTGTCTGCAACTGTATTTTGCTTCCCTATCACAGTGGCTCTTTTTTCCTTTTCCTGTCTGCAACTGTATTTTGCTTCCCTATCACAGTGGCTTCTTTTTCCTTTTCCTGTCTGCAACTGTATTTTGCTTCCCTATCACAGTGGCTTTTTTTTTCCTTTTCCTGTCTGCAACTGTATTTTGCTTCCCTATCACAGTGGCTCTTTTCCTTTTCCTGTCTGCAACTGTATTTGCTTCCCTATCACAGTGGCTCTTTTTTCCTTTTCCTGTCTGCAACTGTATTTTGCTTCCCTATCACAATGGCTCTTTTCCTTTTCCTGTCTGCAACTGTATTTTGCTTCCCTATCACAGTGGCTTTTTTTCCTTTTCCTGTCTGCAACTGTATTTTGCTTCCCTATCAAGTGGCTTTTTCCTTTTCCTGTCTGCAACTGTATTTTGCTTCCCTATCACAATGCTCTTTTCCTTTTCCTGTCTGCAACTGTATTTTGCTTCCTTCAATTTTCTTTTCTGTTGAATATTTGCTTCCCTATCATGCTTTTTTCCTTTTCCTGTCTGCAACTGTATTTTGCTTCCCTATCACAATGGCTCTTTTCCTTTTCCTGTCTGCAACTGTATTTGCTTCCTATCACAGTGGCTTTTTTTTCCTTTTCCTGTCTGCAAACTGTATTTTGCTTCCCTATCACAATGGCTCTTTTCCTTTTCCTGTCTGCAACTGTATTTTGCTTCCCTATCACAATGGCTTTTTCCTTTTCCTGTCTGCAACTTATTTTGCTTCCCTATCACAATGGCTTTTTCCTTTTCCTGTCTGCAACTGTATTTTGCTTCCCTATCACACATGGCTCTTTTCCTTTTCTGTCTGCAACTGTATTTTGCTTCCTATCACAGTGGCTCTTTTTTCCTTTTCCTGTCTGCAACTGTATTTTGCTTCCCTATCACAATGGCTCTTTTCCTTTTCCTGTCTGCAACTGTATTTTGCTTCCCTATCACAGTGCTTTTTCCTTTCCTGTCTGCAACTGTATTTTGCTTCCCTATCACATGGCTCTTTTTCCTTTTCCTGTCTGCAACTGTATTTGCTTCCCTATCACAATGGCTCTTTTCCTTTTCCTGTCTGCAACTGTATTTTGCTTCCCTATCACAGTTGCTTTTTCCTTTTCCTGTCTGCAACTGTATTTTGCTTCCCTATCACAATGGCTCTTTTTCCTTTTCCTGTCTGCAACTGTATTTTGCTTCCCTATCACATGGCTTTTTCCTTTTCCTGTCTGCAACTGTATTTTGCTTCCCTATCACAGTGCTTTTTTCCTTTTCCTGTCTGCAACTGTATTTTGCTTCCCTATCACAATGGCTCTTTTTTCCTTTTCCTGTCTGCAACTGTATTTTGCTTCCCTATCACAATGCTCTTTTCCTTTTCCTGTCTGCAACTGTATTTTGCTTCCCTATCACAGTGGCTTTTTTTCCTTTTCCTGTCTGCAACTGTATTTTGCTTCCCTATCACAATGGCTCTTTTCCTTTTCCTGTCTGCAACTGTATTTTTTCCCTATCACAGTGGCTCTTTTCCTTTTCCTGTCTGCAACTGTATTTTGCTTCCCTATCACAATGGCTCTTTTTTCCTTTTCCTGTCTGCAACTGTATTTTGCTTCCCTATCACAATGGCTCTTTTCCTTTTCCTGTCTGCAACTGTATTTTGCTTCCTATCACAGTGGCTTTTTTTTCCTTTTCCTGTCTGCAACTGTATTTTGCTTCCCTATCACAATGGCTCTTTTCCTTTTCCTGTCTGCAACTGTATTTTGCTTCCCTATCACAGTGGCTTTTTTTTCCTTTTCCTGTCTGCAACTGTATTTTGCTTCCCTATCACAGTGGCTCTTTTCCTTTTCCTGTCTGCAACTGTATTTTGCTTCCCTATCACAGTGGCTCTTTTTTCCTTTTCCTGTCTGCAACTGTATTTTGCTTCCCTATCACAGTGGCTCTTTTTCCTTTTCCTGTCTGCAACTGTATTTTGCTTCCCTATCACAGTGGCTTTTTTCCTTTTCCTGTCTGCAACTGTATTTTGCTTCCCTATCACAGTGGCTCTTTTTTCCTTTTCCTGTCTGCAACTGTATTTTGCTTCCCTATCACAGTGGCTTTTTTCCTTTTCCTGTCTGCACCTGTATTTTGCTTCCCTATCACAGTGGCTTTTTTCCTTTTCCTGTCTGCAACTGTATTTTGCTTCCCTATCACAGTGGCTTTTTTCCTTTCCTGTCTGCACTGTATTTTGCTTCCCTATCACAGTGGCTTTTTTTCCTTTTCCTGTCTGCACTGTATTTTGCTTCCCTATCACAGTGCTCTTTTCCTTTTCCTGTCTGCACTGTATTTTGCTTCCCTATCACAGTGGCTTTTTTTCCTTTTCCTGTCTGCAACTGTATTTTGCTTCCCTATCACATGGCTTTTTTCCTTTTTCCTGTCTGCAACTGTATTTTGCTTCCCTATCACAGTGGCTCTTTTTTCCTTTTCCTGTCTGCAACTGTATTTTGCTTCCCTATCACAGTGGCTCTTTTTCCTTTTCCTGTCTGCAACTGTATTTTGCTTCCCTATCACAGTGGCTCTTTTTTCCTTTTCCTGTCTGCAACTGTATTTTGCTTCCCTATCACAGTGCTCTTTTTTTCCTTTTCCTGTCTGCAACTGTATTTTGCTTCCCTATCACAGTGGCTTTTTTTCCTTTTCCTGTCTGCACTGTATTTTGCTTCCCTATCACAGTGGCTTTTTTTCCTTTTCCTGTCTGCAACTGTATTTTGCTTCCCTATCACAGTGGCTTTTTTTTCCTTTCCTGTCTGCCCATAGTTATTTTTTTGGGCTTCCCTATCACAGTGGCTTTTTTTTCCTTTTCCTGTCTGCAACTGTATTTTGCTTCCCTATCACAGTGGCTTTTTTTTCCTTTTCCTGTCTGCACTGTATTTTGCTTCCCTATCACAGTGGCTTTTTTTTCCTTTTCCTGTCTGCAACTGTATTTTGCTTCCCTATCACAGTGGCTTTTTTTCCTTTTCCTGTCTGCACCTGTATTTTGCTTCCCTATCACAGTGGCTTTTTTTTCCTTTTCCTGTCTGCACCTGTATTTTGCTTCCCTATCACAGTGGCTTTTTTTTCCTTTTCCTGTCTGCAACTGTATTTTGCTTCCCTATCACAGTGGCTTTTTTTCCTTTTCCTGTCTGCAACTGTATTTTGCTTCCCTATCACAGTGGCTTTTTTTCCTTTTCCTGTCTGCAACTGTATTTTGCTTCCCTATCACAGTGGCTTTTTTCCTTTTCCTGTCTGCAACTGTATTTTGCTTCCCTATCACAGTGGCTTTTTTTCCTTTTCCTGTCTGCAACTGTATTTTGCTTCCCTATCACAGTGGCTTTTTTTTCCTTTTCCTGTCTGCAACTGTATTTTGCTTCCCTATCACAGTGGCTTTTTTTCCTTTTCCTGTCTGCAACTGTATTTTGCTTCCCTATCACAGTGGCTTTTTTTCCTTTTCCTGTCTGCAACTGTATTTTGCTTCCCTATCACAGTGGCTCTTTTTTCCTTTTCCTGTCTGCAACTGTATTTTGCTTCCCTATCACAGTGGCTCTTTTTTCCTTTTCCTGTCTGCAACTGTATTTTGCTTCCCTATCACAGTGGCTCTTTTTTCCTTTTCCTGTCTGCAACTGTATTTTGCTTCCCTATCACAGTGGCTTTTTTTTCCTTTTCCTGTCTGCAACTGTATTTTGCTTCCCTATCACAGTGGCTTTTTTTTTCCTTTTCCTGTCTGCAACTGTATTTTGCTTCCCTATCACAGTGGCTTTTTTCCTTTTCCTGTCTGCAACTGTATTTTGCTTCCCTATCACAGTGGCTTTTTTTTTCCTTTTCCTGTCTGCAACTGTATTTTGCTTCCCTATCACAGTGGCTTTTTTCTACAGAATTTTGCCTGGGACAACTCTCTTGTTGCCTTGGGCCTCAGTTTATCGTCTCATCCGAAAGACTAGCAACCAGACCACCACTTGTGGTCTAATGGAAGGGGGAAATGTTTTGGGCCCAAACGGGATTTGAACCACCGCGCACTCTGACCTTGACTTTTCGTTTTCTAGGCAGGTGCATTACACCTCCAGACCACCGAGCCACCAAGCTTACAGCTTCAAGCTGTCTCTAATCCAGCATCACATCGATACAATGTTCACCTGCGTTACAGCTT
>CM060350.1:1037703-1067703 GCA_030674155.1 Stramonita haemastoma
ATTCTAGGCGGTCGTAGGGGAGCGAGGCATCAGAGACCTCAGCTTCTCTAGGGGCCAGCATATTGAGGGCAGCGGTGCCCATCTCCTCTCCCTCGCTGCTTTACCTTCCCTGACCCTAAAGAGGGCAGGTATCCATTGACAGCTGGGTGAACTGTGCTGAAGCCAAGGCGCGCAAACGGTCATCCATCCAACTGGTAACCGCGCTCGATGCTGCTTAACTTGACTGGGGGAAGGGAGCGGTCTGCCGCTGAGCCATCCCACCCCTGTTGTGAAGTGAACGTACCAGTTTTGCCATGACAGTGGGGAGGCACCTCCCTGCTCTGTCTGATCTGTGCTTCTTTGGACGTGCATACATCCAAGTCTGTCAGCACAGGGGTCTGCTGGCTGGTCTGCAGTCTCCTGTGAACGACTTGATGCTCAGTTTGATTTTCCCGTTAAACTGGGAAGAAAGGGCAAAGCTGGGAATGGAACGCAGACTCCAGCAGTTTGCTTGTTAGGCAGGTGAACGTCTTAACCGGCCTGCCATCTTTTTTTCTTCTTTTTTTTCGTATTCCAAGTACGTGATGAATGCCTGCCTCCTCTTGTGACTGAATCAATGCGCCTAGAATACAAGTCATATGGGAATACTTTATGATCTAAATATCAGAGAAATCTTCATGCCAAAATACTTATCTCAACATCAGAGAAATTTTCATGCCAAAATACTTTTAGAGTTCTTCCAGTCTTCAGATCTTTTTTTTTCACCCCCCCAACCACCCCCCACCCACCCACACACACACACACACCCCCCCCACACACCCCACACTTACACCCCCACCCCACACACACCTCACCCACCCACACACACACACCCCCACCCCCACACAACACACACACCCCACACCCCCCACACCCCCACCCCACCCCACACACTTGCCCTGCTAGGTTCTAACATGCGGTTTTTTCACTGAGGGGGATCTGTGATGTTGTTTCAGAAAACGCATGGTGTGGACGTCGATAGTGACGGTGGCGATATCGTTACTGTGGCTGTATTTCCAGAGCGTCGTTCAGGCGCTATCAGACCTGGCCACCCTCTCTCTCCTCCTCCTCCTCCTCCTCCTCCTCGTCTGCGTAACTCATCACCCCCCCCCCCCCCCCCCACCTCCACCCCCCCCCCCCACCTCCACCACCCCCACCCCCCCACCTCCACCCCCACGCTCGTGTCTTCCTTTTCTTCGTGTTTTGGGACATCCGACGTTTTCTGCGATCATGTTTGGGTTCGTCGTCATTGATCGAGTTTTTTAAAAAATGGTGATGTGGTTTGGGTTGTATTGTTGTGCGTACGTAGTACGTACGTACAGAAGCTGCTTTTGTGTCGGGGGCGCACCACTCCATGTCAAAAGTTGATGACATGTTTGTTTGTTTTACACACACAAAAAGTCAACAGTGATTGTTTTTTTGTTGGTGGTGTATGTGTGTGTAGACGGAACTTTTGAACTGTAGCAGTGGTGGTGGTGGTGTGGTGGTGGTGTGTTTGGGTGTTATTGTTCCAACGCTTGCAAAAGGGTTTTGGGTTGAGGGGTTTTGTGTAAGTGTGTGCGTGTTTGAGTGTTTGAGTGAAGGGAGGGGAGGGGGGGGGGGGTGAGGGAGGGAGGGAGAATGTTTGAAAAAAACACAGAAAAACCTGGAAAATTCTCTGGGTGCGTCTGCACCTACACTTTGAGAGCATCCGCACCTACTTCTGGGAACATCGGCATCGACTGTTAGAGCATCTGCACTTATATATATTTGGGAACATCTACACTTCAGAGCTAAGCATCTGCACCGGGAGCATCTGTAGCTGTTTCTGGGTGCATTTGCGCCACGTTTAAGAACATCTGCACCTGTGTCTGCGAGCGTCTGTACTGCTGGATGGGAGCATGTGCTTAGGGGGCTCTGGGAACATCGATGGACACCTTGCTTTCTGGAACATCTGCACACACATCTGGGGGGCATCTGTACTTATCTGTGGGAACGTCTGCACCTGTTTCTGATAACAGCCACACTTAATTTTTCAACGAGCTCTGCTCAATGAAGCACCCCCCTGCATTATTTTTGGGGTGCGTGTGTATGGTGCTTATGTACCAAGTGTATGAGTGCGGTGCGTGTGTACCTGTCTTCAAGGACGTGTGTACCTGTTTTCTGGGAACAAGCCCGTTTTGTGCTGGCAAACATCAGAGTCTGGGAAAGTCTGCACTTAGCTGTGGGTGCAAGTGCACCGAACCGCTGGGAGTGAGGAGTGGAATACTCAGGATTATACATACACTGGAGCTGTTGTGAGTGGGTGTATCTTGGGAGTCTTGCACTGCTGTCCATTCCCTGTTTTTCATGTGACTTAATTCCTGGAAGGGGGGGGGGGGAGGAGGGGAGGGGGGGTGTAGTGAGTGTGTGTGTGTGTTTGGGGGAGGAGGGGGGGGGATGTTTGTGTGTGTGTGTGTGAGAGTGTGTGTGTCAAGTCAAGTCAAGTGTGTATGCGTGTGTGTTTGAGTGTGTGTGTGTGTGTGTGTGTGTGTGTGTGTGTGTGTGTGTGTGTGGGTGTGTGTGTGTGTGTGTGTGTGTTGAGTGTGGTGTGTGTGTGAGTGTGTGTGTGTGTGTGTGTGCTGCGTGCATGTGTGTTTGATTCCTAGGGAACTGTGTCCACCACAAACTCCTCAGTTGAAATAAACCTGCTCTGTCCTCATGTGCAGTGTCAAATAGGCATGTTGACATGGTTACCATCTGACCCTCATGTGCAGTCTCAAATAGGCATGTTGACATGGTTACCATCTGACCTCATGTGCAGTCTCAAATAGGCATGTTGACATGGTACCATCTGACCCTCATGTGCAGTCTCAAATAGGCATTTGACATGGTTACCATCTAACCCTCATGTGCATGTCAAATAGGCATGTGACAGGGTTACCATCTGACCTCATGTGCAGTCTCAAATAGGCATGTTGACATGGTTACCATCTGACCCTCATGTGCAGTGTCAAATAGGCATGTTGACATGGTTACCATCTGACCCTCATGTGCAGTCTCAAATAGGCATGTTGACATGTTACCATCTGACCCTCATGTGCAGTCTCAAATAGGCATGTTGACATGGTTACCATCTGACCCTCATGTGCAGTCTCAAATAGGCATGTTGACATGGTTACCATCTGACCCTCATGTGCAGTCTCAAATAGGCATTTGACATATACCATCTGACCTCATGTGCATCTCAAATAGCAGTGACATGTTACCATCTGACCCTCATGTGCAGTCTCAAATAGGCATGTTGACATGTTACCATCTGACCCTCATGTGCAGTCTCAAATAGGCATGTTGACATGGTTACCATCTGACCCTCATGTGCAGTCTCAAATAGGCATGTTGACATGGTTACCATCTGCATCCTGTCAAATGTCTGAGATGTACACGTGTGTGCGCATACTGCAAGTGTACGTACTGCATTCAGTATGTGTGCGCGCGTGTGCATGCACACACACACATGCACGCGCACACAACACATGCACGCGCGCATACACACACACACACACACACACACACACACACCACAACACACACACACACACACACACACACACACACACACACACACACACACACACACACAAACCAACTCACATCATTTAAACACAAAATAGAATAGAATAGCTTATTTTGATATTATTTATCATTTTAAAATCTTTTTACTATTGCTTTTGCAATCTTTCAAATAGAATAAGTCACTCTTTTTTCTTCCACTATCCCAGACTTTAAAAAAAAAAAAAAAAAAAAAAAGTCCAGTTATTCCTGACTGTAAACAAAAAAAGCGACAGAGCGAATGTTTTGTCTGTTATTCTGGTATATGGGAAAAGCTGAACTACAAAAAGAAAAAAAAGAGAGGAAAAACAAGGACATGTATTCTGTTTTGGGAGCGGGATAGCTCAGTGGTCAGAGCGCTCGCTTTCCCCCAGTCAAGTTCAGCAGCATCAAGCGTGGTCACCAGTTGCATGGGTGACCGTTTACGCACCTTGGCTCCAATACAGTCCCCCAGTTCACCCAGCTGTCAATGGGTACCTGCCCTCTTTAGGGTCAGGGAAGGTAAAGCAGCGAGGGAGAGGAGATGGGCACCGCCCTCAATACGCTGGCCCCTAGAGAAGCTGAGGTCTCTGATGTCTCGCTCTTCTATGACCACACAGGTTATGGGACACCTTTACCTTTACCTTCACCTATTTTTTTTTTGACCTTATTCTGTTTTAGGGCGGTGTCTGCTTAGACCAGGACAGGTTTCAGAAGAAGACAATCTGAAGCAAGTTTTACAATATTGTGGATCCATATCGGAAAGTGTACTCAACCTAATTAACATATTTATTTCTATTTTGCCAACGCATTCAGGGAGACGTTTTTCTTCGAGCTCAAACACTGTAATAATATTACCTTCCACAAAGGATGTATGATATTGAATCTGTGTCTAGTTAAAATATATATAAATATATATATATATATTATTATATGTATCAGTATTATTTTTCAGAGATCACAAACATGACATGACTCAACTATTGGAAAACATGACTGCAAGAGAGAGAGAGTGAGTGAGAGAGAGAGAGGAGAGAGAGAGAGAGAGAGAGAGAGAGAGAGAGAGAGAGAACTCGAACTCAAATGGTTTATTCACACTAAACCCATTGGCCCATACATGAAGGGGGTTGCCAAACTGCTTAGTATTTTGCTGAAGGATAATAACAACAAAAATCAATGTATAACCAAAAAAAGTTGGTTACATAAATATGACTTGCAATAACAATATAACTCTTTTTTTTTTTTTTAAAGCTTTACACAAATATAAAATGAGCACACAACCTCAGGCTGACTTGACGCCATGAGTTAACGGAGTCTAAATGAATTAGGCTGCCTTCTATATTTCACAGGGATGTAACTCTGCCTAACATCCTCTGACACTGGACAGCATAACACAAAATGCATTTCATCCTCAGGTGCTTGTTTGCATAATGGGCATAGTAACCTGAGAGAGAGAGAGAGCGAGTTAGGTTTATGTGTGGAGGATTATGACATAACTCCAGTCACTACTCACAACATGGGAAAAAAAAAACCCACAGAAAAGGACACATCCTCATTTTCACATTATCATTATTATTATTATTATTATTATTTATTATTATATCATTTATTTTATTTTTATTATTTGTTCACGGGGAGGGATGGTGGCCAAATGTTATCTATACTGACAACATGACAACAAAAAAAACGCACTTCCAATGCACATGACCGTTGGCCAAACAACCCCCCCCCCCCCCCCCCCTCGCTTTGCTTCCACTCCCCCCCCCCCCACCCACCACCCAACCCCCTCATTCTCTTTGCTCAGATAAGCCAAAGGACAATGATGGGAATATCTTTAATATTCCCCTTAACGGAATCTGTCTATTCCCCTTAGCGGAATCTGTCTATTCCCTTAACGGAATCTGTCTATTCCCCTTAACGGAATCTGTCTATTCCCCTTAACGGAATCTATTTATTCCCCTTAGCGGAATCTGTCTATTCCCCTTAGCGGAATCTGTCTATTCTCCTTAACGGAATCTGTCTATTCCCCTTAACGGAATCTGTCTATTCCCCTTAACGGAATCTGTCTATTCCCCTTAACGGAATCTGTTTATTCCCTCGATCTGTTACCTAACGGAATCTGTCTATTCTCCCCTCTCCAGGGGAATCTATTCCCCTACAAGGGAATCTCTTTGTTCCCCTTAACGGTTTAAGGGATTTTTTTTTTATTCCCCCACCCAAGGGAATGTATTCCCCCACTCAAGGGAATGTCTTTCTTCCCCCTCTTTAGGGAATCTATTCCCCCTCAAGGGAATGTCTTTCTTCCCCCTCTTTAGGGAATCTATTCCCCCTCTCTAGGGAATGTCTTTCTTCCCCCTCTTTAGGGAATCTATTCCCCCTCTCTAGGGAATCTCTCTATTTCCATGCTCAAGGGAATCTTCCTATTCCTCTCAAGGGAATGTATCCCCCCCCCCCCCCCCCCCCCACTGAAGGGAATGTCTCAGTTCCCTTTCCTCAGTGGAGTCTGGTGTAAATCTCCCGCTGTGGAAGGCGGAGGAAGCTGCAACACGAGAGTGTGGTACAGTCCTGGACAACATGCTGTAGCCATCGCCTGGAGGGAGGGGGAGGAAGCTGCAACACGAGAGTGTGGTACTAGTCCTGGACAACATGCTGTAGCCATCGCCTGGAGGGGGGAGGTAAACGGAGGTGGTACGTCGGAATGCTGTGCATGCCTGGAGGGGGGGGGAGACCTTTGAACCCTAGTCTGCTATGTGGACATGGATATTTATAACTGTGTGCATTGCATACGTGCATGCTGTGTTAATTCATCCTTTTTTTTTTGAAAATTCTGATCACTCATGTACAGCCTGTTGTCATGTATATATATATATATATATCCACAAGTGTAAGTACCGGCTTGATCGACATCGACACTTTTTGTGTGTGTGTGTGTGTACGTGTGTGTGTGTGTGTGTGTGTACGTGTGTGTGTGTGTGTGTGTGTACGTGTGTGTGTACGTGTGTGTGTGTGTACGTGTGTGCGTGCGTGCGTGTGTGTGTGTGTGTGTGTGTGTGTGTGTGTGTGTGTGTGTGTGTGTGTGTGTGTGTGTGTGTGTGTGTGTTTGGACAGCCCCCGATATAGCCTGTGATGTCAGACAGGGCTATTTATTTTAAACAACATGATTGGATAGGATTGGTGTGTACGTGTGTGTTATAAGGTTGGTTTTTTTGGGGGGGGGGGGGGGGGGGGGGAGTTGGCGAAATGAATGTGATAGGTCACATTCCATGAGTATTGTAAATCTGTACATATATAGGCGCACAGTTTTGTGTGTATGAGACACAGTGGTGGTGTGTGTGTGAGGGGGGGGGAGGGGGGGGACTCTTTTTGTCGGTCAACGAAAGCCTGGCGAAGCCTGAAGCAATACTCCCAAAGAGCAGAGGTATCCTCTCTCACACGAAATATTTAATTTTAAATTAATTAATCAATTATCTTCGATCTCTTGGTTCCGGAGGGTGGAGAGACCAATCTGATTGGTGGGTTTGGTGCGGACGTGTGTTTTTGTGTTGTTATTGTGTATGTTGGCTTGTATGTGGTTTGGTTTGGTTTTTGTTGGTTTTGTTGGGGATGGTATGGTGTGACTGTGTGTGTTTGGGTTGTGTGGGTGTGTTTGTTTGTGGTGTGGTTTTTGTGTGGTGGTGTGTGTTGTGTGTGTGTGTGATCATGTTTGTGAAGTTGTGTGTGTGTGTGTGTGTGTGTGTGTGTGTGTGTGTGTGTGTGTGTGTGTGTGTGTGTGTGTGTGTTGCTGTGATCATGTTTTTGTTGAAATAGGTGGGTGTGGTGGTGGTGTGTGTGTGTGTGTGTGTGTGTGTGTGTGTTGCGTGATCAGTTTGTGAAAGTTGTTGTGTGTGTGTGGTGTGATGTGTGTTGTGTGTTTGTGTTTGTGTGTTGCTGTGATCATGTTTGTGAAAGTTGTGTTGGTGTTGGTTGTGTGTGTGTGTGTGTGTGTGTGTGTGTGTGTGTGTGTGTGTGTTGCTGTGATCATGTTTTTGTTGAAAGTTGTGTGTGTGTGTGTGTGTGTGTTGGAGTACAAAAATGTTCCTGGAATGTGTGTGTGTGTGTGTGTGTGTGTGTGTGTGTGTGTGTGTGTGTGTGTGTGTGTTGTTGTTGTTGTTTTTTTTGTTGTTGCTTCAATTTTACGTCTATTCACCCAAAGTGATATTAGACGATAGTGTGTGTGTGTGTGTGTGTGATAATGTACCTGTTGAGGATTTTGTGTGTGTTTGTTTTTTCAGTTTGTGAGTGTGTGTGTGTGTGCGCGCGCACACACATTTGCATGCATGCATGTGTGAGTTCATGCATGCGTGTTTGCATGGGTGGTGCAGCGTTACATTGTTCTTGTGAAAGCACTACACTGTGAAACAAGAAATATATTTTTTGATATCATAGTTATGTCAGTGTGTGTGCGTGCGTGCGTGTGTGGCTGGCTGCTACAAGAATTTGTCTTAAGTCATCATTATATATATCGTCATTTTCAAATTGCGCATGTATATATATTTTGCATATAATACTAGTTATTTTATCAGCTTGGCTTCTTGGTGTAAATTTTGTTGTGGAAAATGTTTCCCCAGGTTTTTTTATTTGTTTTTTGTGTTGCTGCTTTGTTGGGTCAAGCTTTGAACACGCGCTTTTTTTAAAGTTGTTTTTTTTATTGTTTGAAAATAGCAGACGAAGAAGACTTGGGTCTGGGGGGTTTGGTGGTGGTTTAAGATGTGTGTCACGTGTGATGCGTGTCACGCAATATGTGTGTCACGTAAGATATGTGTCATGTAATATGTGTGTCATGTAAGATGTGTGTCACGTTAGATTGTGTCGTGTAAGATGTGTCTCGCGTAAGATGTGTGTGACTGTCATGTAAGATGTGTGTCACGTTAGATTGTGTCGTGTAAGATGTGTCTCGCGTAGATGTGTCATGTAAGATGTGTTCACGTAAGATGTGTGTTACGTAAGATGTGTGTCACATAAGATGCGTGTCAGGTAAGATGTGTGTCGCGTGCGTGACTGCTTGTCTGTGTTGATCAGTCACAATTCTTCCTTTGTGTGACGATTGGATTCACAAAGATTAGGAGGACAAAGTTTTATTTATTTATCTATTTATTTATTTGTTCATTCTTTTATATCGAGGATAATGGGATAAGCTCTCATGTGCTTATTTACATCCAGTCCCTGTGTGTGTGTGTGCAGTTTTGTAAATATTGTCATCTGTTCCCACCGGCACACAATGGCCTACTCTAACGAAAAGCGGAACAGGATTTAACATGTGCGTAAGATGTTCTGTGTGCGTTCAGACACGGGGCCTTGGTTTATATTCTTATCCGAAGGACTTGTGGGGAGAGTGGAGTCAGCACTGATGTTAACTCCAGAGGAAAAATCCCCTCGAACGGGAATCGAACCCGGGTCATCAAATTGCCAACAATTTTGAAAAAAGTCAAACCATTTTTTTTTTTTTGAGGGGGGGAGGAGGGGGGGGGGGGTGAGGAAGGGGGGGGAGAAAGGAAGGAAGCTTTGCAGATTTGGGTTATTTGTCTCATGTGAACGTGTCAGTCTTCATGCTACAATATGAATGACAGAAGCGAGGACCACAATACTTTTTTTTGTAATCATGAAAGAAAAGTTGTTTTGTGTTTGTTTTTAAAAATTCTTTCTTGTTTCAGTTGACTGTATGAGATATTGCAAGAGAAACCTGCAGTGACTTAAAGGGGGTGTTTGAAAAAAAAAAAGATTAAACTCAAAGCAACCTTTCAGAAAAAAAAATTGGATTTCTTTTTTTTTTTTTTTCAAAAGCTCACGAAAACCAACCACCTCCAAAAATAACTTAAATCTGCTTCCGTCCTTTCTTCCCCCTCCCCCTTCCTTTCTCCCTCAACCCCCTCCTCTCTCCCCCCCCCCCCCCCCCCCCCCCCCCCCAAAAAAAAAAGATTTGATATTTTTCAAAAAGCTCGCAAAACTACCACCTCCAAAATAGCGTAAATCTGATTCCTTCCCTTCTCCTCTCCTCCTCCCCCTCCCTCCCCCTCCTCCCCTCCTCCTCCCCCTCCTCCCCTCCTCCTTCCCCTCCCCTCCCTCCTCCTTCCCCTCCCCTCCTCCCTCCCTCTCCCCTTTGAATAAAACGTGAAAACGAAATCTTGGGAGACGGGGTTATGACATGTGTTACCACAAGATTTGTGCCAAGAATTGATGAGATAATTCAGAGACGGCGAAGAATAAGATCACAGAAAAACGTGCCAAAGGTTATGATGAGACCTTTTTTTTTTTTCTTTCTTTTTTTTTTTAAAATGTTGCGTCGTCCTGAAATACTCATTTTCCTGAATTCGGACACTCGACGATCCCGGGAGATTATTTTTTTGGCGTGTTTGTTTTGGCGTACACCTCCCTCCCCCCCTTCCTCCTCCTCCCTCCCCCAGGAGTAGCTGTTTTCAGCCTGAGTTTGTCTACCAGGTGTGAACGGCAGTGTTATTTGTGAATTATGTTACTGCGCGATTGTGCTGAACACGATGCTTTGTTATACCACGCGTTGTCCTTTTTATTCTTTTTTTTATTCTTTTATATCAAGGATAATGGAATAAGCCCTCATGTGCTTTTTTTTTTTTACATCCAGTCCCTGTGTGTATGCAGTTTTTGTATATCTCCTCCCACTGGTACACATTGGGCCTACTCTTACAAAATGCGGAACAGGATTTAACGTGTGCGCAAGATGTACTGCGTGTGTTCGCACACGGGGCCTCGGTTTACAGTCTCATCCGAAGGACTTTGGGGGAGAGTGGAGTCAGCACTGATGTTAACTCCAGGAGAAAAATCCACTCCAACGGGAATTGAACCCGGGTCATCAAATTGCGAGTGCAATGTTCTGACCACCAGGCTGTCCTGTCCCCGTCTGACTGTCTATGCTTGGTCATGTAGTAATAATAATAATAATAATACATGGAATTTGTATAGCGCTATATCTGGTAAAAACAAATCAAAGCGCTTGCATTCGACCAACGCAACACACAATTAACAACAATTTACAGTTTTAACAAATTCGAATGTACACACACACACGCCCGCACGCAAGCACGTAACACGCGCGCGGGCACACACACCTACAAACGTTATGCACTTTGGCAGGTGGATGTTGAAGGCAGGGACAGGTAAGAGATGGAAGCGGAAGGAGAAAAACTTAGGTTTGAAATAAGTGTGTCTTGAGGTTGGATTTAAAAGTGTCATAAGTAGGCTTTTGCCGGAGGGAGAGAGGAAGGTCGTTCCAGATCGATGGACCAGAAACAGAGAAAGAGCGGCGGCCAACGGTAGATAGGTTGAATCTGGGTATTCTTAAGGACAAAGTATCTGCCGACGAGCGGAGGGAGCGAGAAGGTGTGTACAAGTAAAGACATTCACAGAGGTAGGAGGGTGCAGTATTGTGGAGACATTTGTAACAGAGGGTATTGATCTTGTAGTTTACTCTCTGTGGTACAGGCAGCCAATTGAGAGATTTCAAGAGAGGGGTAATGTGCTCAGATTTTTTCTTTCTGAGGACAAGACGAGCAGCAGAGTTTTGTATACTTTGAAGGGAGTGGATGGATGATGCTGGCAGAGCAGTAGTGTAGTGAGCAGTATCGTGTTTAGTATGCTTTTTTTTGTAGTGAGGTGTTACACACTTTTATTTATATATATATATATATATATATTTATATATTTATATTATCACTATATGCTTTGCTGCTTTGTTGGGGGTTTTATACACACTGAGGTATGGTTTTTTATATGGATTGCAACATTGTGGTACACTGTGGTATTATGTTCAGTGTGGCTTACGACATTGCAGTGACACATGCTATGTTCAATATGGTTTGCTACATTATTGTACACATGCTATGTTCAATATGGTTTGCTACATTATTGTACACATGCTATGTTTGATATGTTTTACTACATGCTTTGTTCAATATGTTTTTGCTATATTGTAGCACACTTGCTATGTTCACTATGGTTTACGACTCTGAAGATCACAGTGCAGTATGCTTTACACGTTTCAGTATGCTTTACACATTGCAGTATGCTTTACACATTGCAGTATGCTTTACACATTGCAGTATGCTTTACACATTGCAGTATGCTTTACACATTGCAGTATGCTTTACACTGTGCTCTGTAAAGAATGATTTACACTGTGCTGTGTATGTTTTACACATGTGCTGTGTAAAGAATGATTTACACTGTGCTGTGTTAAGTATGTTTTACACGTGTGCTCTGTAAAGAATGATTTACACTGTGCTGTGTTAAGTATGTTTTACACGTGTGCTCTGTAAAGAATGATTTACACATGTGCTCTGTGTTAAGTATGTTTTACACATGTGCTGTGTAAAGAATGATTTACACCGTGCTATATTGTAATGTTCAATATGCTGTACGACTTTGTAACACACACACACAGTTGAGCACTATGCTAGAAGGAGGGTTGACAACATTGTATCATGGCATCAGTAACACACAGTGTGCCATTATGCTTCACTTCTCATCTGCACAGTATATGCTGTATATTATTAATTTATTACGGTTTGCCGCGCTCTGTGTGTACCTGTGTCATACTCCGTACATGTATACTGTGTGTGTCGTGTCAGTTTATTTCCAGTGTGTCACTTCTGTGGTGTGTGTGTGTGTGTGTGTGTGTTTTTGGCCTGCTGTGTTGTGTCGTTAACACTGAGCGGTGTGTGGGATGTAGTGCACTGTACACCTTGTCCATCCGCTTCTAGTCTATTTACATGATTGTGTTCATTTGTTTGTCAGCGAATGCGCTTCCAGGGTTTGGCTGCTTGGTTAAGTGGGTGGTAGGTTGGTTGGTTTCGATAGAATGGAGCGAGATTACATGAAGTGATGAATGTGTGTGTGTGTATGTGTGTGTATGTGTGTGTGTGTTGTGTTTGTGTGTTTGTGTGTGTGTGTGTGTAGTAGTAGTAGTAGTCTTCAATTTTACGTCCTTCCACATAAAGTGATACTGGTGGAAGGACATGTGTGTGTGTGTGTCTGTCTATGTCTGTGTGTGTGTGTGTGTGTATTTGTATGTGTGTGTGTGTGTGTGTCTGTGTTGGTCTTCAATTTTTCGTCTGTTCATATAAAAGTGATATTAGACAAAACTCTGTCTGTGTGGGGGAAAGGGGGGGGGGGGGGGTCTGTGTCTGTCTGTGTATGTCTGTGCATGTCCATGCAAGCATGCATGCGTGCTTGGAAGAAAAACAAAATGAAATAACTTCTCACTGGAAAATGATATAAAGACTGCGAGCTGAGCAGATTTTATGATTACATACATATGAAGATGATGATGATGATGATGATGATGATGATGATGATGATTTATGGATGATGATGAAAGCAGTTTTGTCTGACATGAATCAAGTGCAGAGAGAGACAGACAGACAGACAGGCCTAGGTATTTAAGCCGTGAGGACTGTAGTGGTCATGTGTCACACTTTGTGCTGCTTCATCCATTTTCAGACCTCAGGAGGAAGAGAGGGGGGGGTTCAACTTTAACACTATCCCTACCTTAAAGGGGAGAACCCCCCCCCCCCCCCCCCTCGTTTCCCTGTACAATGCACTGTGCTCATTTGCATGCTTCTGTAACCCAGTAGTAGCCGCCGCTGTAGTCCAGTGGTTAGGGCGTTGGACTCGTAATCTAAAGGTTGCGGGTTCGATCCCAGCTGTCGGCTATGGCGTTGTGCCCTTGGAAAAGGCACTTTACGGCTATTTTCTCACCCCACCCAGGTGTAAAAGGGGTACCAACCTTGTGTTGGGGGTTAACCCTGCGATAGACTGGCGTCCTATCCAGGGGGGAGGGAGTCTATGACTCTCAGTCGCTTAACGCCTCAGAAACCAGGATAAGCACCGGCCTGATGAGCCTTAGGCTCGGGGGGGGGGGGGGACAGACTTGAACTGAAAATAACCCAGTAGTGGGGTATAGGGGGGGAAGGGTTAGGAGTGCCAGAAACGGACGCCTTGAACGTCCTCACAGCTGGAACGTCGTTAGGGACGAGTTGTTCTGGCATGGCAGTCTCAGGGATAGGAGACGGTGGGCTGCCCTGTATAGCAGGTTAGCTGTAGGGAAAAGGTGAACCCTTGCTGTAGGGGGTGTGTGTGTGTGTGTGGAAGGTTTGGGAGGGAGTGTGTGCTTCAGCCAAGGAGTATGAGGATTGATTTGTACTGTGCTTATAGAGAGAGGGGGGGTGTCTTTTTTTTGTTGTTTTGACGCTTCAAATTTGCTTTTCTTGTGGAACGTTTTGGCCGTGTTTGTCCTTCAAAGAGAATGATAATGAATTTGGATTGTACTTGTCAACAGGCCTTTTTTTTCTTTTTTTTTTCTTTTTTTTAGTCAAGTTTGATTTATTGAAAGATTTGGGCAATTCTTTTTTTTTTTTTTCCCCAAGTAAGTCAAAGAATATGATGAAGTAGTTGTATTGAAGTCCTGTTTTCTTCTTCTGGGGGTTTTTTTTGGGGGGGGGGGGTTCAACCATAACATTGACTTTTCTGTTGACAGTTTAGGCTTCCTTTTTTTTGGTCCTTTAGACAAAAAAAATGTACAGTGATTGATTTGTAATGTGGCCTTCAGACATGCTTTTTTGTGGTTTGGGTTTTTTTTGTTTGTTTTGTTTTTTTTACTGTGGAAAGAAGTGCATAACAGAATCCAGCAGACCATTGGTCCCTGCAAAAATCTTCTATCAACCGCAAAGAAGCGTCAACTTAAATGGTATGGGCATGTCACAAGATCAAGGACTAGCAAAAACAATACTGCAAGGCACTGTCCAAGGAGGAAGAAAAAAAAGACAGACCAAAGAAGAGATAGGAGGAGAACATCAGCCAATGGACAGGACAGGCCTAGAACTCAACAAAGCCCTCAGAAAGGCCGAACAGAGAGAGGAATGGAGGGAACTGGTTGTCAAGTCTTCAGGGATGCCCCCACGGTCCCCAGACTAAGGGATAGATATATAGAATAGATAGATAGATAGATAGATAGATAGGGATAGGTAGTAGGTAGGTAGGTAGGTAGGTAGGTAGGTAGGTAGGTAGGTAGGTAGGTAGGTAGATAGATAGATAGATAGATAGATAGATGGATAGGAAGTTTTAGGTAGCTTTTTTCCTCCCCCTGTAGATAAAGGTTTGGGTATTGTACCTGTTGACAGGCTTTGTTTTTTGGTGTTGTTTTTTTTAACACTGAAATTTTGCTGGTTTTGTGGAAGGTTTTTTTGGAGGGTTTTATCCATGAAACAAAATGTGTAATGATTGATGTGTTGACATTTTGAGATTTTTTTTCTTTAAAGATTTTTATTTTTAACACTTTAATTTTGCTGTTTTGTGGAAGTTTTTTTTTTTTTGGAGGGTTTTGTCCTTCAAGACAAAGTGTGTAATGATTGATGTGTTTAGATTGGGATTTTTTTTTTAAAGATTTTTTATTTAAAAACTTTTTAATTTTGCTGTTCTGTATATGGTTTTTGTCCTTCAAGACAAGGATTGATGTATTGACAGTTTGCTTTTATATATATATATATATATATTTTTTTTTTTTTTTTTTTGGTTTTGTTTTGTTTTGTTTTTGTTTTTGTTTTGTTTTGTTTTGTTTGTTTGTTTGTTTGTTTGTTTTGTGGTCAGTTTTGCCTCTGTTTTTGGTGAAAAGTTTTGTTGGGTTTTTTGCTGTAGTGGTTTTTTTTTTTTATTGATGGATGTCCTGGTGGTGGTGGTGGTAGTGCTGTTGATTTATTCTCCCCCCCCCCCCCCCCCCACCTTTGAATTTCTGCTCTCTGTGGCTGGTTTCCTGACTGCTGGGCTGGGGGGGGGGGGTTAGGCAAGGCTGTATGTAAGGAGAGTAGAGTAAACCGGATTCCCAGGTGTGTGTGGGCAAGAGTGAAGAGTTGTCAAGAGACAAACAATGCTTGCCTCTTAGCCGCCGCTGTAGTCTAGTGGTTAGGGCATTGGACTTGTAATCTAAAGGTTGCGGGTTCGATCCCAGCTTTCGGCTATGGCGTTGTGCCCTTTGGAAAAGGCACTTCACGGCTATTTTCTCACCCCACCCAGGTGTAAAAGGGGTACCAACCTTGTGTTGGGGGTTAACCCTGCGATAGACTGGCGTCCTTTCCAGGGGGGAGGGAGTCTATGACTCTCAGTCGCTTAACGCCACAGAAACCGGGATAAGCACTGGCCTGATGAGCCTTAGGCTCGGGGGGGGGGGGGGGGGGACAGACTTGAACTTGAAGCAGGTGTGTGTGGGCGAGAGTGAAGAGTTGTGAAGAGACCAACAATGGCTGCCTGCCTGTCTCTGCTGCTGTGGCTGGACTGTCCGTGGATGGAGGGTCTGTCTGCAGTGGATGGACTGTCCGTGGATGGAGGGTCTGTCTGTCTGCAGTGGTGTGTGTGGCAGGGGTTGTTCTTGTTGGGGGTAGGGGGGTTTGGGGGTTTGTTGTGGGGGTTTGGGTTTGGTTAGGTTTTTGGGGGGAGTTTTTTTTTTATAGTTTCATTGGTTAGGTGGTTTGGGGGGGGGGGGTTCTTTGTTTTTTGGAGGGGGGGGGACTGGTTTACAGATTGGTTGGTTTGATATAGGTGTGTTTTTATGTAAGTTAAGTAAGGTCGGGGTGAGGGGGGGGGGGGTATTGTTCAAAAGATTTTTTTTTTTAAACTGCTGCGTCTCCCTTATTTATTTATCTATTTATTCATTTATTCTTTTATATTCAGGATAATGGAATAAGCACTCATGTGCTTTTTTAACATCAGTTCCGCGTGTATGCAGTTTTGTAAAATTTTGTCATCTGTTCCCACCGGCACACATGGCTACTTACGAAAAGCAGAACAGGATTTAGCATGTGCGCAAGATGTTGTGCGTGCGTTCACAGGTGTTCAGCTGGGTTTTGTTTACCTGTATGTGTTGTGTGTGTGTGTGTGTTGTGTGGTGTGGTGTGTGTGTGTGTGTGTGTGTGTGTGTGTGGGGGGGGGGGTGGGTGGTGTTTTTTTTTATTTTAGGGGGGTTGTTTATAAATGTAGAAATCCTGCTTTGTTGATGTTTCAGTTTTAGGCGTGGATATTTCAGGATTTGGATGTGTTGGGTTTTTGTTGATGGATTAAAATCTATTGGGTTTTTTGTTGATGGATTAAAATCTATTGGGTTTTTGTTGATGGATTAAAATCTATTGGGTTTTTGTTGATGGATTAAATTATTGGGTTTTTGTTGATGGATTAAAATCTATTGGGTTTTTGTTGATGGATTAAAATCTATTGGGTTTTTTCAGATTTTTATCCCATCTCTTTCTGTTGTGGTGTTCTCATATTTTTTCATTTGTGTATTCTTTTATTTGGGGGGGGGGGGGAGATAAGGAAATAAGCACTCGTGTGCTTTTTGAAAATGAATTTTTTTACATCCACTTCCCCATTTGCATGCAGTTTTGTCAGTGTTGTCGCCCGTTGCATGACATGTGGAGTAATCCAGGTGTGGAGTAATCCAGGTGTGGAGTAATCCAGGTGTGGAGTAATCCAGGTGTGGATCCAGCATCTTGACTATTCTCTACCCTCCCTACCTTCCTACCTCACACGGTTTTGTGTGGGTTTTTTTTTTTAAGGGAAGAAGATGTCAGAAAACTGCTCAGTATTACTCTTCCTCAACCGGTCAGGTTTTGGTTGTTGTTGTTGTTGTTACTCTTCCTCAACCGGTCAGGTTTTGTTGTTGTTGTTGTTGTTGTTGTTACTCTTCCTCAACCGGTCAGGTTTTGTTGTTGTTGTTGTTGTTGTTGTTACTCTTCCTCAACCGGTCAGGTTTTGTTGTTGTTGTTGTTGTTGTTACTCTTCCTCAACCGGTCAGGTTTTGTTGTTGTTGTTGTTGTTGTTACTCTTCCTCAACCGGTCAGGTTTTTGGTTGTTGTTGTTGGTTGTTTTTTTTTCTTATCATCATCCAGAGGGCACAGAATGGAAAACTGATGGTGCAGTGTGTTCTTGTTGTTGTAGTAGTAGTTAGACATTCCCCAGCTTAACCTCTCTACTGCTCTGTTGATGAACAGCGTTGTCATAGAAACCGTCACCAGCAATGCTCACTTGACAATCGCTGTTCCGTCATGGTTCAACGCTCTCTCTCTCTGTGTTTTGTCCAGCATGTGCCTGAGCAAACTATGATAGCAGCGAAAGGGTTAACACCCTGGGTGTCTGTCCCCAGAATAGAAGTAAAAAAAATTTTTTTTAAGTCAAACTGAATGTCAAAGTCATTCGGACGAGACTGTAAACACACGCAGAACACCTTGCACACATGTTAAAACCCCATTCCGCCTTTCGGAAGAGCAGGCCATCGTGTGCCGGTAGGAGCAGATGACAAAATTATGTTAAAAAAATAGCATGCACACAGGTGTCGTGTTTATTTATTTATTTATTCTTTTATATCGAGGATAACAGAATAAGCAATCCCCGAGGAAAAAAAATAATGGGTAGGCGCTGCACTTGTGGCGACGCACTGTCCCCAGGGAGAGAGAGCAGCCCGAATTTCCCGCAGAGAGAAATCTGCTGTAACATAAAGTGGTATAAAATAAAATAAAAAATAAAATAAAGAAGTATGCACTCTTGTCTGTCTGACTCACTCAGTCCTCTTCCCACCGGGGAATCTCTGGGAAACTGGAAGCACACACCGGAGGAGAGAGAGGTTTGACGCTGGGAAGAGATATGTCAGTGAAGTGAAGAAATACAGAGATAATTATGTGAGTGAAGTGAAGAAACACAGAGATAATTATGTCAGTGAAGTGAAGAAACACAGAGATAATTATGTGAGTGAAGTGAAGAAACACAGAGATAATTATGTGGGTGAAGTGAAGAAACACAGAGATAATTATGTGAGTGGAGTGAAAAAACACAGAGATAATTATGTGAGTGAGATGAAGAAACACAGAGATAATTATGTGAGTGAAGTGAAGAAACACAGGGATAATTATGTGGGTGAAGTGAAGAAACACAGAGATAATTATGTGAGTGAAGTGAAGAAACACAGAGATAATTATGTGGGTGAAGTGAAGAAACACAGAGATAATTATGTGGGTGAAGTGAAGAAACACAGAGATAATTATGTGAGTGAAGTGAAGAAACACAGAGATAATTATGTGAGTGAAGTGAAGAAACGCAGGACATTTTGCTCTGAGATCTGGAGAGGCTCCCTGGAGAGATGTTTGCGCAAGGGACTGTTTTGACCGCCAGTAAGCTGGCCGCATTCAGACCTCAGGGCTGGTGTGTGTTTTTAAACACGATTCCTTGTGTGCTTGTGTTTTTGAAACGGTGTCATTTATTTAGTCATTTATTTATTCATTTATTTACTTATACTACAATTATTCCTGTGTACCTGTGTTTTTGAAATGGTGTCATTTATTTAGTCATTTATTTATACCACAATGATTCCTGTGTGACTGTGTTTTTAAATGTTATGTTTATTTATTTATTTATTTATTTATTATTCATTTATACCACAATGATTCCCGTGTGCTTGTGTTTTTAAATGTCATGTATTTATTTATTTATTTATTTATTCATTTATACCACAATGATTCCCGTGTGCTTGTGTTTTTGAATGTCATGTATTTATTTATTTATTTATTTATTTATTTATTTATTTATTTATTCATTTATACCACAAGGATTCCCGTGTGCTTGTGTTTTTAAATGTCATGTATTTATTTATTTATTTATTTATTTATTTATTTATTTATTCATTTATACCACAAGGATTCCCGTGTGCTTGTGTTTTTTGTGTTTTTGAAGTGCTGTCCTCTGTTCCTGCTTGGGCACAATGGCCGACTTTTTTTCTTCTTTAAAAAATTTTTTTGTTATAAGATTTCATGAAAATTTATGTGTAGTAAGAAGGACGTGTTTTGAAAACAAAAGTTGGAAAACGCGAGTTAAGATATTGATGGATTCGTTCCGTTTTCAGAGATGTGTGTTGGTGTTCGTGTGCATTAAAAAAAATATATATATAATATATTTGATTGTTAGAAGCTGAGGGTATGACCAGGTTGGTTTGTGGTTGGGTTGGGTTGGGCTGGGTTTGGGTTTTTTGAGAGGTTGGGAGATTTTTGTAGTTTTTTTTTTTTTTTTGGGGGGGGGGGGGGGGGAGGGGGTTTGAGGGATTGCCAGATTTTTATGGGGTTTTTTGGGGGGGAGATTTTCATAGGGTTGTTTTTTTGGGGGGATGGGGGGGGGAGATTTTCATAGGGTTGTTTTTTTTGGGGATGGGGGGGGGGGGGGGAGATTTTCATAGGGTTGTTTTTGGGGGGATGGGGGGGGAGATTTTCATAGGGTTGTTTTTTGGGTGGGATGGGGGGGGGATATTTTCATAGGGTTGTTTTTTGGGGGGATGGGGGGGGGGATATTTTCATAGGGTTGTTTTGGGGGGGGATGGGGGGGGGATATTTTCTAGGGTTGTTTTTTGGGGGAGGGGTTGGAAGATTTTTATGTGGGTTTTTTTGCTTGTTTGTTTGTTTGTTTGTTTGGGGGATGGTTTTTTTAGGTCAGGTGAATTGTGCGTCTGTGTATTGGAAACTGTGGGAACAGAAAGAGAATTCAAAGGAAAAAGCCAGTGTGTGTGTGTGAGACTCCTCATTTAAGGCTGGCTAGACAAGGGTCCAAAAGTGGCCCAAATCAATTTTTTTTAGAATTAAAAATTGCTGGATACATTTATGGAGATCTTCCTGTGTGGATTTAAAGAATTCTGGTTGTAAAACATGTCTGTAGAAACAGGTTACTTTGATTTGTTATAGATAAAAAGGTTTAGGAGTTTGAAGCATTCAGGTTTGGTGGCCATATTGGATTGTTTCCATGGCAACGGTGCAGAAAACTTATTCTTTAATTGTTATGCTTTGCAAGTGATGCCCTTTCAAAATATGGCATAACTTTTAACATGAGCTTTGTGAACAAAATTTCATCAGTTTCGACCCCCATGTCCAAATGTAAAAAATATTTTAAAAATAATAAAATGTAAGTGTTAAAGTGCATTGGTAATTGTGGGAACTTAAAGGAGTATTCACAGAAAGAGATGATGTGTGTTTGTGTGTATAAGAGAGACACAGCAGTGTTCACATCATTCAGTTCGGGATGCTAGGAATCCTGTGATGTTATGGTCTGCAGGGAGAAAGAAAGAACAGTCTTTATCTTCTAACATGGGTCAGATTTCAAATCCTACATACATGTATTGTAGGGGGCGGGATAGCTCAGTGGTCAGAGCGCTCGCTTTCCCCAAGTCAAGTTAAGCAGCGTTAAGTGCGGTTACCAGTTGGATGGGTGACTGTTAGCGCGCCTTGGCTTCGGTACAGTTCCCCAGTTCACCCAGCTGTAAATGAGTACCTGCCCTCTTCAGGGTCAGGGAAGGTAAAGCAGCGAGGGAGAGGAGATGGGCGCCGCTGCCCTCAACATGCTGGCCCCTAGAGAAGCTGAGGTCCCTGACGCCTCGCTCCCTTACGAACCGCCTAGGTTATGGGACACCTTACCTTTTTAATTTTTTTTTTTTACTTTTACATACATGTGTACATGTAGAGCCAGCCTACATACAGAGAACATATCACAACAAGTGACTGTTTCGGTCCTATCTTCAAGGTGTGGTCATGCAGGATTGTGCTTGTCAGTGTGAGAATGTGTGTGTGTGTGTGTATGTGTGTGTGCGCACGCATTATATATGTGTATGCACAGGCTCGTGTGTGTTACTATCTGATATTGGTTCAGTTCTGATTTTTGCTGTGTGTGTTATATATATATATATGTTGTGTGTGTGTGTGTGTGTGTGTGTGTGTGTGTGTGTGTGTGTGTATTGTGTGTATGTGTGTGTGTGTGTGTTATTCTATACTGGTTCAGTTATGATTTTTGCTGTGTGTATATATTTGTGTGTGTATTGTGTGTATGTGTGTGTGTATGTGTGTGTGTGTGTGTGTGTGTGTGTGTGTGTTATTCTTTACTGGTTCAGTTCTGATTTTTGCTCTGTGTGTGTATATATATATATATTGTGTGTGTTTGTGTGTGTGTGCATGCATGTGTGTGCATGCATGTGTGTGCGTGCGTACGAGTGTGTGTTTATCATCCCTTGATGGATCTGTATCTTGTTCTCGAGTCAATGACTGATCAAAAACAATCAAAATGATTGGATTTTTGCTCAAAGAGTATCGCTTCTTGGTTCTTGTTACTATCCAGTGTGTGTGTGTGTGTGTGTGTGTGTGTGTTGTGTGGTGTGTGTGTGTGTGTGTGTGTGAGAAGGGTGTTCGTGCATAAGTGTATGTGGTGTTGTGTGTGTGTTGTGTGTGTGTGTGTGTGTGTGTGTGTGTGTGTGTGTGTGTGTGTGTGGTTGTACACACACACCTAAGCTTGCTTTTTGATGTTGGTGAGTGTGAACCACGTTGAATGGAGTGAATAAAGCAGCAACATCACAGTCTTTGTTATTTATGGCGTTTTGGTTTTGGGTTTGGTTTTTTCCCCCTCGAGTCTTTCTGAATGTAAACATGGGGAACTAATTCAGACACTTGTGTGTGTGTGTGGTGTGTGTGTGTGTGTGTGTGTGTGTGTGTGTGTGTGTGTTTGTGTGTGTGTGTGACAGACAGACAGACAGAGAGTGAGAGAGAAGGGACTGTACAAATCATGTTGTTTTTCTTCCCTATATTTTGTGTTCTCTTAAACTTCCAATTAGACGGGTAACTGTTCGCTGGCCTTGGCTTCAGTACAGTCCCCCAGTTCACCCAGCTGTCAATGGGTACCTGCCCTCTTTAGGGTCAGGGAAGGTAAAGCAGCGAGGGAGAGGAGATGGGCGCCGCCCTCAATATGCTGGCCCCTAGAGAAGCTGAGGTCTCTGATGCCTTGCTCACCTACGACCACACAGGTTCTGGGACACCTTTACCTTTTAATCTTCTTGTTCCTCCTCTTCTACTTCTTCTTCTTCACTGCACTCTTTGCTTTCTATTTATTATTCCTCCTCTTCTTCTTTGCATTCTGTTTATTATTATTCCTCTTCTTCTTTGCATTCTGTTTATTATTATTCCTCCTCCTCTTCTTCTTTGCATTCTGTTTATTATTCCTCCTCCTCTTCTTTGCATTCTGTTTATTGTTATTCCTCTTCTTCTTTGCATTCTGTTTATTATTCCTCCTCCTCTTCTTTGCATTCTGTTTATCATTATTCCTCCTCCTCCTCTTCTTCTTTGCATTGTTATTAGCCTGGTGGTCAGAGTGATGCGCTCGAGATCTGCTGACCCGGGTTCGAATCTCGTTCAAGAGGATTTGTCCTCTGCAGTTAAGATCAGTGTCGACTCCACTCTCTCCCAAAAGTCCGTCGGATGAGACTATAAACCAAAGTTCCGTGTGCGAACGCATGCAGAACATTTTGCACACATGTTAAAACCCGTTGTGTCTTTTGGAAGAGTAGGCCATTACGTCCCAGGAGGAGAGGATGACAAAGTTTTGAAAACTGCATGCACACTGGTGTCAGGTTTATTAAACAGCATCCCCCAATGTCAGAATACAGCTACCTTCACTTCACCTGTCCCGTAGTCCCGTGGGGGCACAACTGAGGAATTTGCAACCATCTTCCTCCACTCCCCACGGTCCTCCGCCCTCTGTAGCAGGTCGCTCCACCCAAGGCCTGTCCACTCTCTGATGTTGTCTTCCCATCGTTTTCTCTGTCTGCCTCTTCGTCTTCCTCCCCTTACTGTTCCCTGTAAGACTGTCTTGGCCAGTCCAGATGATCGTGTGACGTGCCCCTACCACTTAAGCTTGCGTTTTTTCACTGTAGTTGGGTCTTCGTATGGACCGTGGGCATTCTTTATTCTAGTTTTCACTTCTTCATTAGTGATGTGATCTCTGCATGAGATGCCAAGGAGTTTGCGAAAGAATCTCAGACTGATGCGTTCCCTGATCAGTTAACATCAGTGCTGACTCCACTCTCCCCAAAAGTCCTTCGGATGAGACTTTAAACCGAGGCCCCGTGTGCGAACGCACGCAGAACATCTCGCGCACACGTTAAATCCTGTTCCGCTTTTCGAAAGAGTATACTATCGTGTGCCGGTGGGAACAGATATTTACAAAATGCATACACACGGGGACTGGATGTAAAACAGCACAAGAGTGCTTATTCCATTATCCTCGATATAAATGAATAAATCAATCAAATCAATCAATCAATCATGTCCATATTTTTGTGCGCCTGTGAGACACGGACCATGACAGCAGACAGAACGAAGAATACAGCTACCTTAAGGATGGGGAAAACGGCTGCATGCAATACGCAAACTCTCGCCAATGGCAGAACGAAACTGGGAGCACTAGCCCAGGAACAAGGAAAAGAGTGAAGGCAGGGCCTACAGTTGCAATTTTTGAACTCCCTTCCAAACAATTCTAATTTCCTCTGATCACTTAGGCACGTAAAAGAACCCGCGCTATTGCCCCTAGAATGACACAACCGCGCGGTCTGCACACGTCCACGGTTGAGTTTACTGAATGTTCAAATTTTGCTGCACGCATATCAAGAACTGAGGTGGGTGTGTTTGTTTTTTGTTGGCTTTATTGAATGCACAAGTCTAGCAAAAGCGGACAACACACACACACACACACACACACACACACACACACACACACCACACACAACACACACCACACCACACATGACAAAATTTACAAAACTGCATCACACGTGGACTGGACGTAAAAAAACTACACACGAGTGCTTAATCCATTATCCTCGAAATAAAGGAATAAAAACACGCACAGATGCGCGCGCGTAGGCACGCACACACACACACAAACACACACACACACACACCACACCACACACACACACACACACACACACCACACCACACCCACCACACACACACACACCCCACACACACCACACCATCCACCCACCCACCCACCGACATACATACATACATACATACTACATACATACATATAATACATACATACATACATACATATATATTAATATAATATATATATATATATATATATATATATATATATATATATATATATATATATCCAAATTTGATAAATTTCCCTAGCTTTAAACACACTGTTGTGCCCACCGTAAAAACAAAACAAAACACATACACTGAAAACTCTTGGTCTCCCAAATACGTTTATTTAAACACACGCACAGCACACACACACACACACACACACACACACACACACACACACACACACACACACACACACACACAGACACGCACACACAGACACACACACACACACACACACACACACACGCACGCACGCACGCGCGCGCGCGCGCGCACACACACACACATACTTTAAAAACGAAGACGTAAAATTGAAGATACACATACATACATACATACATAGACATTGTCCGAAAACACCACATTCAGTAATTACATCATAAAACCTTAAAGCAACAACAACGTTGGATCACTACACCAGGAATGTAAACAATAATCATGTAGGCTACAAACTTGACAAATAACACGAAACCCTTACTCAACTACTGTGTGACTCACTACAGTATCTTATATCAGCCAACCTTACCAACAGCAACAACAACAACAACAACAACAACAACAAAAGTACATATCAAGATGTTCTGGCTAATGCTGCAAACGTTGGTGAAATTAACGCAAAGTTCTAGCACTATTTCAAAATTTGAAAACAAAGACAGTTATCCTAGTAAACCCCCATCCCCCTACCCCCACACACAGGGTAGGAGTCTCACTGAGTCTGGCTCTGCATCTGCCCCTAAGCCACTTAAGCCATGTTTGTCATCTAAGCCATGATTGTCACCTAACTAAGCCATGATTGTCACCTAACTAAGCCATGATTGTCACTTAAGCCATGATTGTCACCTAACTAAGCCATGTTTGTCACAAGCCATTATTGTCACTTAAGCCATGATTGTCACCTAACTAAGCCATGTTTGTCACAAGCCATTATTGTCACTTAAGCCATGTTTGTCACCTAACTAAGCCATGATTGTCACTTAAGCCATGATTTTCACTTAAGCCATGTTAGTCACCTAAGCCATGATTGTCACCTAGGCCACATGTCGCCTAAGCCGTAATAGTCACCCAAGCCGTAATAGTCACCCAAGCCATGATTGTCACCTAACTAAGCCATAATTGTCACCTAAGCCATGATTGTCACCTAACTAAGCCATAATTGTCACCTAAGCCATGATTGTCACCTAACTAAGCCATAATTGTCACCTGACTAAGCCATTATTGTCACTTAAGCCATGATTGTCACCCAATCCACAATTGTCGCCTAAACCGTAATTTTCGCCCGAGCCAGAATTGTCACCTAAGCCAGAATTGTCATAATTGTCACCTAAGCCAGAATTGTCATAATTGTCACCTAAGCCATAATTGTCTTAATTGTCACCTAAGCCATAGTTGTCATAATTGTCGCCTGAGCCATAATTGTCACCTAAGCCATAATTGTCATAATTGTTACCTAAGCCATAACTGTCATAATTGTCACCTAAGCCATAATTGTCATAATTGTCACCTAAGCCATAATTGTCATAATTGTCACCTAAGCCAGAATTGTCATAATTGTCACCTAAGCCATAATTGTCATAATTGTCACCTAAGCCATAATTGTCACCTAAGGCATAATTGTCATATGCACCTAAGCCATAATTGTCGCCTAAGCCATCTAAGCCATAATTATCCTCTAAGCCATAATTGTCACCTACCTAAGCGGTAATAGTCACGGGCGCGTGCAGCCTGTGAAGATGGTGTGCTGTGCATGTGGTGCCCAAACAGCTTCTACTACTAGGCCTACTACTACACGCCAACAAAGCGACTTCAGCAGCAGTGCAGGGCTTCTTGGGTGGGCGGCCTCCTAGCAGCCCAACACTGGGACAGCCAGGTCCCTGCAGACTTGTGACCATGACAGACAGAACAAGCCTGGGAGTGACAGACTCTGTCTGCTGGCGAGACTGGACAGGGGGGGGGGGGATTAAAAAAATAAAAAAAAAAAAAAAGAGTCTGGGCAAGAAAAAGCCACGCGGGAACTAGCAAGTCCCAGAAGATGATGAAGAGGAAAGAAAAAAAGAAAGGGTGTTGAAATCTTTGTTCATTTCTTTCTTACACTTCCCATGAAAAGAAAGACAGGCTGTTGACATCTTTGTTTTCTTCCTTATGGAAAAAACAACAACAACAACAACAAGCAGAAAGTCTGTTGAAATCTTGATTCGTTTCTTCCTTTGATTCCCTATAAGAAGAAAGAAATGCTGTTCAAATCTTGGTCCTTTCTTCCTTTATTTCGGGTTCCCATCAGAAAAAAAAGAAAGAAAGGGTGTTGAAATCTTTGTTCATTTCTTCCTTTCACTTCCTATCAGGAAAAAAAAAGAAAGAAAGAAAGTCTGTTGACATCTTGATTATTTCTTCCTTTATAGGGGTAGTAAGAAAGACAGTCTGTTGACATCTTGATTATTTCTTCCTTTATAGGGGTAGTAAGAAAGACAGGCTGTTGACATCTTGATTATTTCTTCCTTTATAGGGGTAGTAAGAAAGACAGGCTGTTGACATCTTGATTATTTCTTCCTTTATAGGGGTAGTAAGAAAGACAGGCTGTTGACATCTTGATTATTTCTTCCTTTATAGGGGTAGTAAGAAAGACAGGCTGTTGACATCTTCGTTTATTTCTTTCTTACACTTCCCATGAAAAGAAAGACTGGTTGTTGACATCTTCGTTTATTTCTTCCTTCTCTTCCACATGAAAAGAGAAAAAGACCAGAGGCTGTTGACATCTGGATTCCTTTCCTCCTTTAATTCCCTTAGGAAGAAAGAAATGGCGTTCAAATTCTCTTCTTTTATTTCCCATCAGAAACAAACAAGGGCTGTTGAAATATCTGTTCATTTCTCTCTCTCTCTCTCTTCTCTCTCTCTCTCTCCCCTCTTCTCTCTCTCTCTCTCTCTCTCCCTCCCCCCCCCCTCCCTGTGAAAAAAAAAGGGTTGTTGAAATCTTTGTTCATTTCTTCCTTTTTTTTCCCCATTAAAAAAGGCTGTTGGAATTTTAATTCCTTTCCCCCTTTACTCTCCCATGAAAAGAGAGAAGAGAGGTTGTTAAAATCGTGTGTGGGTGTGGGTGCGAGTACGTGTGTGTGTGTGTGTGTGTGTGTGTGTGTGTGTGTGTGTGTGTGTGTGTGTGTGTGTGTGTGTGTGTTCATTCATTTTATTTTTTCTTTTATATTGAGGATAATGGAATAAGCACTCATGTGCTTTTATTATTATTTTACAGCCAGTTCCTGTGTGTATATGCAGTTTTTTAAATATATAAATCTTGTCATATTCCCACCGGCACACTATGGCCTACTCTTACGAAAAGCGGAACAGGATTGAATGTGTGGGCAAGATGTTCTGTGTGTGCGTGCGAGAGCGTGTAAGCCTATTAATTTTTTTTCTTTCTTACTTTTTTTGTTTGTTTGTTTGTTTTCTTTCTTCCTTTTTTATTTTTATTTTTTAAATTTATTTTCGTTCTTCCTTTTTTTTTTTTTTTTTTTTTTTTACCGTTGAAATCTCCATTCCTTCCTTCTCCCCCCCTCCCCTCTGAACTACCTACCCATGAAGTCTTCGTACAGCAGGAAGAGGGTGAAGACATTGTAGTTAGCATGCACCCAGCTGTCCCCATACCCGCCATCCACCAACATGACGTACACCTGGTCCCCGAACCCCAGCTGGCTGATGGTCTGAATACTGGAGGACGGGTAAAACCCGCCATTTTTGTTATCGTCCGCCCACAACGCCGCTACCGGACGACTGTTGATGAAGATCCGGGCGTTCACTTTAGAACCCGGATGAGACATGAGGTGGACGGAAATGACGTAGGTGCCGGGAATGCTGCAGAAGAAGACGCCCGACTCGTTGTCGTAATTGTCCGCCAGGTCCACGAGTTCAAGGTCGAAGGGCACGATGACCTCTTTGTCGGGGCCGAAGTGGTGAGTGAGTACCGCGGAGACAGCCGCCTGGTAGCGCAAAGCCGGGGCTGTCTGCTGCTGCTGTTGCTGGCTGCACGGCTGACAGCTGTCTGGGGAAGCTACCTCTGCTGCCGCTACTGCCTTGTGGTCACCTGTCTTGGAGGCTGGTGGTGGTGGTCCTGACGAATCCTTGTTGGAAGCTGAAGCTTCTCCTGATGGTGGTTGTTTGGTTTTTTTTCCTTTGGTGTTGGTGTTGGTGTTGGCCAGGTTCTTTTTCGTGGTTGTTTTGTTGGTGGCTGAAAAAGTGATGGGAAGATGTATGGTTATCACAAAAAAACCAACAAACAAAAAAAACAACAACAACAAAATTGCCTGTGTGTTTTGGAAATAGAGGCTTACTAAAAAAAAAAAAAAAAAAGTGCATGAAAAAAGGTAAAAGTGTCCCATAACCTAGATTCAGAATAACCTAAGTGGTCCTTGGGGAGTGAAGTGTCAGAGATCTCAGCTTCTCTAGGGGCCAGTATATTGAGGGCTGTTGGCGCCTGCCCCTCTCTCTCTCTCTCTCCTCTCTCTCTCTCTCTCTCTCTCTCTCTCTCTCTCTCTCTCTCTCTCTTTACAAAACTGCATACACATGGGGACTAGATGTAAAAAAAAAAAAAAAAAAAGCACAAGAGTGCTTATTTCATTATCCTAGAATAGCGGAACAGGATATAAAATAAATCAAATCAAATCAAAATCTTCCCCATCTCTCTCTCTCTCTCTCTCTCTCTCTCTCTCTCTCTCTCTCTCTCTCTCTCTCTCTCTCTCTCTCTCTCTCTCTCTCTCTCTCTCAGCAGGGACTGGATGTAAAAAAGAAAAAACACACGAGTTTTTGTTCATTATCCTCCATAAAAAAAAAAAATTTGCCTTGCCTTGCCTTGCCTCTCCACCTCGCTGTTTTACCTTCCCTGACTCTAAAGAAGACAGTTAGCCTACCCATTGACAGCTGGGTGAATTAGGGGACTGTACTGAAGCCAAGGCGTCTGAACTGTCTCCCATCCAGTTCCTAACCACGCTCGAAGCTGAGGCCTCTGGTGCCTGGCTCCACTACGACCACATAGGTTACGGGACACCTCTACCTTTTTAATGATTTTTTTAAAGTGCCAGGGCCTACAGTAATATGCTGGGATGCTTTGAAAAGACAAACAAAAACCCCAAACACACAAGAGCCAAGCTCACTAGCTTACTTCAGGGGGCGGGATAGCCTAGTGGTCAGAACATTGCGCTGGCAATTTGACCACCCGAGTTCGATTCCCGTTCGAGGGGATTTTTCCCCTGGAGTTAACATCAGTGCTGACTGCACTCTCCTCAAAAGTCTTTTGAATGAGACTATAAACCGAGGCTTCGTGTGCAAACGTACGCAAAACATCTTGGGCACACGTTAAATCATGTTCCGCTTTTCGTAAGAGTAGGCCATTGTGTGCCGGTGGGAACAGATGACAAGATTTACAAAACTGGATACACACGAGGAG
>CM060350.1:1072703-1090203 GCA_030674155.1 Stramonita haemastoma
TTAATCCATATTAGACCACACTGCTGCATAAACAAACACAAGTAGCATCTGGTATTTTGGACTCTCTCTCTCTCTCTCTGTCTCTCTCTCTCCGTGTCTCTGTCTCTCTCTGTGTCTCTCTCTGTCTGTCTCTGTCTGTCTCTGTCTGTCTCTGTCTCTGTCTCTCTGTCTCTGTCTGTCTGTCTGTCTGTCTGTCTGTCTGTCTGTCTGTCTGTCTCTCTCTCTCTCTCTCTCTCTCTCTCTCTCTCTCTCTCTCTCTCTCTCTCTCTCTCTCTCTCTCTCTCTCTCTCTCTCTCTCTTATGTACAATATCAACATTTACATGCTGGTTCGTTTAAAAAAAAAAAAAAAAAAAAAAAAAAAAATATATATATATATATATATATATATATATATATATAAAAGACACCCCCCCCCCCCCCCCCTCTTACTAAGGGTGAGATTTTGTGTACAATTATTTTACCCACCATTTAAGGTAGCAGCAGTCAGACTTTAGGGATGGTGTCTAAAACACATCTGTAGCCTATGCGTGGGGGTTTGTTGTTCTTGTTTTCATATTTTATTTGTCATCTGCTGCTAACATCTTAAAATGACACACTCGCCCGAAAGGCGGGAGGGTTTGTTTTGGGTGGTGTTTTTGTTGTTGTTGTTGTTTAATGTGTGCGGCAAGATGCTGTGCACGCGTTCACACACGAGGCCTCGGTTTCTAGTCTCACCGGAAAGACTTTCGGCGGAGTGGAGTCAGTACTGATGTTAACTCCAGGGGAAAAGCCTCTAAAACCGGCGCTTCTGGGGACGGGATAGCCTAGTGGTCAGAACATTGTGCTGGCAATTTGACGATCCGAGTTCGACTCCCTTTCGAGGGGATTTTTCCCCTGGAGTTAACATCAGTGCTGACTCCACACTCCCCCAAAGTCTTTCGGATGAGACTTTAAACCGAAGCCCCGTGTGCGCAGAACATCTTGCGCACACGTTAAATCCTGTTCCGCTTTTCGTAAGAGAAGGCCATTGTGTGCCGGAGGGAACAGATGACAAGATTTACAAAGCTGCATACACACGGGGACTGAATGTGAAAAAGTACATGAGAGCTTATTCCATTATCCTATCAATCAATCAATCAATCAATCAATCAATCAATCAATCAATCAATCAATCAATAATCTGTCGTGGCTCGATCCCAGGCCGTCAGATGAGGGGCGCAAGGCTCTAACCACTAGCGTATCTACCTGCCCCCATTGCCTAGCTAAAGTGGACATAAAGTCATGTATAACTAAACAAATAAATAAATAGAGAGACTCGACCTTAATGTGGAAATAGTACTATTTGGCACTGATGCCGTTACAAAAACTGATGAAGTGTTCGACTTGATAATACTGTTAACAAAGTTTTATGTTTACAAATGTCGGATCGGGAAAACAAAACATGGGTTTTTTTTTGAATGAACTAAAATACAAATATGAAATGGAAAAACTGGAGCACTGCAAACACATGCAGTTCATTGATTTTCAGAGAAAAAGGTTTCAGTATATAAACTTAGTAGAAAGCTAGATCTAACTACCATTTCAAAATACTAGTAAAAGTGTGTATGTATTTTATAAATCTTGTCTTGACATCGAAAGTGATAATTGATATTTGTACTTTGTGAAGCAATTATTCTTGTTAGCCGGTTAAATGGAAATGGTGAAATGTTGTCTGGACGAAAGTCAATTTCTTTTTCTTTTGTAATGAATATGTGTGCCAATAAAAAAAAAGATAAATAAATAAATAACTGTAGGCTTATGTTTATAAATAGAAGTGGATTCAGCATCAAATCATCACAACCCAGCTCTGCTGATTCTGATTCTGCTTCTGCTTCTGCTTCTTGGAAGCGACGGGCTTGAGGGGGGGGGGGGGGTCCAAACCCCCCACCATCAGACCGCAAGAGAGAAGCTTTAGTGGCTTAGTGGCCAGGACGTACGTACGTTTCATGTTTGGTCCAGCGAGGTTACAGGTTCAATTCTCGCCATCAAACCCCAGAGTGGAAAGGATTCCTTCTATCTTCAAAGCTAACATGTTCGCCAACTGTAATCCCTGTTCAGCTGCTCAGATGAGGTTTGAAACCCAGGGCCTGGAGGCTACGTGAACACGCAGATCGGTAGGCATGCACGTCACATGCTGTTTGATTTTTATAAAAAAAAAAAAAAAAAAAAAAACCCATGCCGTTTGATTTCCACCTTTTTGAAGAGGATGGAGGGCCATCTTGCACTGCTGGGAATGAATGACGGAATAATTACCTGACCGACTTTGCAACCGTCTCGTTGTGCTACCCTGCATAGGGCCTACACACGGGGACTGGATGTAAAAAAGCACATGAGTGCTTATTCCATTATCTTCAAAATAAAGAATGAATAAATGAATAAGATAAAGAATAAATAAATAAATTCCCCAGCTTTACACTCTGGGGGTCTGTCTGTCACCCAGAATGTGCACGCACTCTTGACTCACTCTCTCATCCATCCCACCTGGGAATCACCGTGAGATTGAACTAGCACACTGAATGAGAAGTTTTGCGTGTATGACTGTTTTCAAAGTACCTCACCATGGACAGGCAGCCATACTCCGACTTCAGAGGATTTTTTTTATTTTTTATTTTTTTACTCGCCTTTAAAGGAGAGTGCAGGTTGTAAGAGCTTGTTATGGCTGAAGGCAATCTCAACACAACATCAAATTTACAACATAACAACATTTTTACAGCATAGGCCTTGGCAGTTAGCTGACATCAATAACTGACACAGCTTTTGGCCTGGGCCAGCGAGTCTTGAGGCAACCAACCATTCGTTTTTGGGCAATTTTACCCTGTTTATTTATTTATTCTTTTATACCGAGGATAATGAAATAAGCAACCACATGCTTTTTTTTTTTTTTTACATCCAGTCCCCGTGTGTAAAGCCCACAGTTTTGTAAATGTCATCTGTTCCCACCGGCACACGATGGCCTACTCTTACGAAAAGCGGAACAGGATTTAACGCGTGCGCAAGATGTTCTTCGTGCGTTCGCACACGGGGCCTCGGCTTATAGTCTCATCCGAAATACTTTTGGGGGGAGTGGAGTCAGCACTGATGTTAACTCCAGAGGAAAAGTCCCCTCGAACGGGAATAGAACCTGGGTCGTCAAATTGCGAGGGCAATGTTCTGATCACTAGGCTATCCCCCCCCCCCCACCCCCCCCACTGGGGTTGACGTCAGTACTGACTCCACTCCCCAAAAAGTCCTTTGGGTGACCGCGCTTCTGTGTATGTGTGCGTGTGTGTAAGAAACCAAATATGTAGATTTCTGATGTTTTAATAATTCAGATTTGAAAGAACAGGGACGAAGGTTTGGGTTACAAAGAACAACAAAGGAAGCAACTGTGCAAGCCTAAGGAAACGTAACTCTTAAATAGTAGGGGCATGTCACAAGATCGAAAGCACTTGCAACAACAATACTGCAAGGCACTGTCCAAGGAGGAAGAAAAAGAGGCAGACCAAGGGAAGAGATGGGAGAACAGCATCAGTGAATGGACAGGCTTAGAACTCGAACAAAATTTTGAGAAAGGCTGAACGGGGTCATGCCAATAAATGTGTCCCAGTACCATTGTGTCCCAATATCATTGTGTCCCCCCAAAGTCCGTCTCAATGCGTCCTTATTAAGCAATCCTATTGGGTCCCATACCATTGAGTCCCAACAAAATTGCGTTTGAATAGGTCCCAACAAAATTGCGTTTGAATAGGTCCCAACAAAATTGCGTTTGAATAGGTCCCAAGAAAATGGCGTTTGAATAGGTCCCAAAAAAATGGCGTTTGAATAGGTCCCAAGAAAATGGCGTTTGAATAGGTCTAAGAAAATGGCGTTTGAATAGGTCCCAACAAAATGGCATGCATCTCATGCGTCCCCTAAAGGAATCAATCCATTACGTCCCGGTAGCCTACCATTTTTTCTTTTTCTTCAACTCTCTACGTCTGTCACATTGCTGTAAGGTGTTAGGTGTGACCCAAGGTTTTTCGACAGGTCGATGTTTGCCAAGAAGTTTGCTTGCTGTTTCAGTCACTGCTGTGTTGAAACCATCTGTCAAGGTATCTATATCATCTGAGTTTTATCAGAGCAAGTGCTGCGAACTTCCCCCTATCCTTGCCTGAAAAATGCCTGCCACCTCTGGATCCTTCAACTTCTCAAGGTCAAACTTGATCCTGATGTTGTTCTGCTTATGAATTTATTTTGGAGACAGAGTCAGAATGTCATCATTACAAGAACATGGTCACTCCCTATGTCTGCTCCTGGAAAGCTTCGTGTTTGTGCAGTGTTTATGCTCGTCCTAAATCGTCTCTTCACCATGATGTAATCTATCTGATTGTGGTGTTCACCAATTGGGCTATGCCATGTCCATCTTCTAGATTTCTTATGTGGGCCAAGTGTATTCACTAGCTGGAGATTGTTGTTACCGGCAAACTCCAGGAGTCTCAAGCCTGTTTCATTTGTTTCTTTGTTGCAGTGTGGTCCACAAATGCCCTCCCTGTCTTTGTGGGCATCTGCTCCTATCTTAGCATTCCAGTCACCTTGTGGGCCTACAACAATGACGCATTTCTTGGGAGATTGATTTAGAACTCCTTGTAGTTGGTCATAGAACTCTTCTATTTCTTCATCCGTGCTGTCTGATGTGCTGTCTAATGTAGGGGCGTAAGCCTGTACTACTGTGATGTTGAAGGGGGTTGCTCTTAAGTGGATGGTGATAAGTCTGCTGGACACTGGCTGACAGCTTATGACGGTGTTCACAATGTCCTTGTCCTACACTTGCTATCATCATAATTATATTCCCGCGACAACCAGGCCTGAGAGATACAGACACCTACCTGCAGTGTTGGTCAGGTAATTTGAGCAAAAATTTCAAATTTGCACCAGTAATGTCCACATGTTTGTCTGACATTACCAGTACACATCTTTTTATTTTCTTTTTATTTGTGAAAAACTACTATGTACCAACACATTTTGTAATAGAAGTGGGGTTTTGTAGTTTTTTGGGTTTATTTTACAAATCGGGTTCTGCTTACAATTTTTTTTTTATAATGAAAAATCGCGTCAAACACGATTTGCCAGAAAAATGTGATTTACAATAAAATTATTGCCACGTAGGTTACATTAAGTGACTTTTTATGACTTGCAGTGCTTTGATTGTCTTTTTTTAAAAACACTTTTCTCGCCTTCACTATTACTCACCTCTTTGACCAACCTTGAAAATGACTGGAAATATAGTCAGTGCGTTTTGTAGTCATTTTATTACAACATTTTATGGTCTTCTGCTTACCAATTTTTTTTTTTTTTTTTTTTTTTTTTTTTAAATACAAATCGCATCCAACGCCTTTTGTAATAAAAATTGTGTAACCCGAACTCACTAACTATATCTATCCATTAGTCTGGCAACCGTGGGGGCACCCCTGAAGACTTAGCAACCAGTTCCCTCCATTCCACTCTGTAACTCGAACAGGATTTGTAATAAATTTATTGCAAAACGCACTTTTATTACAAAACGTGTCGCTACACAGCTACAGTGACATCTCAGAAATTAAATTCACTAGTATTGGGACCTATTGGTAGGGGGAAAGGGAGGAAAGGAGCCTCACATAAACAAACTACAGCCTGCCACCTTCAATGATCGTGAAAACTCCAATGTCATTCATTGCCAGATATAATTATAAGAACAAGCGCCTGTGCTACGTGATTCTAGACAGCACAACAGAACAGTACAAAATGTGTTGCTGCTGCTTCTTCCTAACAACCCATAATATAACTGAAACCAACAAGGGAAAGAGATCATAAGCAGATTCTTCTGAAGGTCGTGTCTGTCCCACCACCCTCTCACCCCCTTCTCTCTGGCTCCCCTCCCCCTTTCTTCCCGCAGAGTTATCCTTCTTTACAATGTAACATGGCGCGCTCTTTGGAGGTGAGTTGATGTCGGGCTTCTTGATAGAAAAAAACTATTTTGTGATCTTTAGTGGTTATGCTCTGCAGTTTTTAAGTTCCTTGAGGATGTGCCGTACTGATCCTACTGACTGATTATGTGCACACAGACTGCTGCAAGGTAATAAATATATTACATTGCCATTTTCATGGACAAAGTTGTAAACCTCGATTTCAAAATAGGCCCAGACGGGTATTGTGGAACCGAGTAAAGTTCGAGTATTCATTTTCCAGTTAGCTCAGACTCTAAGCATTTACAAGTTTGGGGTTTCAAATTTCAGGCTTAAAAAAAAACCCACATGTCAATTCATTTTTGCCCGCTTATGGTTCCATTTTTAGCGTTAGAGATGTGTTAAATTTCGATCCTCACGTGAAACTCCCATGATTCACCACCGATGGCATTTTTGCTTACAAGCAACCTTTGCCCACCATTAAGATCGCCATATTGTCATTGCATAGATGATGACTAAATTAGTAAATACAACGTTAGTGTGGATGCGTTTTTTTCTTCTTCTTCTTCTTATTATATATATATTTTTTTTTTATAAGATAATCGTTTCTACCAGGTCACAATTTTCTACTGTTCCTAAAACTAGTAAAAGAGGAGTGGGTTTTTACTCTGCCCAAGGTATGTATTCTTAAAATATTTTAAGGAAGGACAGAATATGCTAGAAGTTGATGGGGTTTGTTTTCTTTTCTTTTTTTTGGGGGGGGGGGGGGGGAGGGGGTCTGTTTAATCATAACAGACCCAGGATTCTCGCACTAAAAAAATTAAATGTATACACAGTATTGTAACATTGTTAACTACAAATTACATAACGCATGCACGGTACAGTAACCATTGTTCACTTCAGTATGTATTACAGTCTTTGCACAGTATCACAGTGTTCTCTTTAACTCATTATAGGGAAGAAAAAAAAATGCAGTCTTCAAGTGTCTTTGTTTATGGTTATCCAGTCCAAAAGAGATGGTTTATTGCTAAAGATGAAAGGAAACTAGAACACCCCCCCCCCATACACCCACTTGCATGCATGCACATGCATGCATTCTTATGCATATATATATATATATATATATATATATATATATATATATATATATATATACATACGCACACACACACAGGTTTATGCACTCACACACACTCACAAACACACACAAACACACACACACACACACACACACACACACACACACACACACACACACACACACACTTGCATGCATGTACATGTATACATGCATTCTTATGCGTATAAGTTTATGCACACACACACACATACACGCACAATTTTTTGTTGCTGCTCTTACATGTTCATGACACATGTTCTATGTCTGTTAACAGAGACTGGCTGGCTGTGATACACCTACTGACCTACTCACCAAGGGCACAGGGATGAAGATGTCAGCACTACAATCCTGAAGACTACAGGACATCTTCACTGTATGTATTTCTTCCTTAGGATCTCTTTTAATGAAGAATTCAGAAGGTAAGATAAAACATGCTCCAACAAAGACTTGAAGGGCTTCAGCAATCAGTGTCTAGGACCAAGAGGTATGCTGGTCCTGGCCTGTAGAATTGTGGTATTTTAATCCAATGCTTGTTCAGTTGATGCTTAAGATTGCAGATTTTCAGATCTTTCAAGACAGAGCTACAGCGCTCATGATCTGAGTGGATTCTACACAGAGTTTGGTAAATTGAGACAGTGAAAGGGGTGCAGTGCAAGACAGTCCATTGCAAAACACAAAACAACAGAAATGTGTATCTTAAAAAAGCATAAACAGAAAAATATAAAAAAATACAAATTAAAAAATGAACTTAAAAAGAAAAACAAAGTTCAAAAGTATAAAATGAAACGGAGCACACGAGCAAAACACCAAAAGGAAAGAGTGAAAACTACAATACAAAAAATATCCAAAACAAAGAAAATGAAAAACAAACAGGAAACTAAAAACTAAAATGGCATTGGAAAAAAAATTGCTGTGCGGGGACTCTACTGGCTGGTGGCTATATCCTGGTTCTGCATTTAAAGCTTCATGTCAGCTTCAGGCTTTGTGTACAGTGGAACTCACCTGGGTATAGTTGGTGTGTGGTAAGTTTGGAGTGAGTGATGTGAAAACAGCTGGACTGGAGCTTTGCAAATGATGAAACTATAAAAGAATGAGATAAACTAAAAGAAACGAGTAAAAACAAACTGAAATAAATAAAAAACAAACAAACAAAAAACAAAACAAAAAGCCAAATCACATAAACTGAAATAAACAAAATAAAATGAGATGAAAAACCAATAAACCATCAAAAATATAATAAAGAAAAATCATGGCAAGAAATGGGACATTCCTGCTCATCAGTAAACAAATCATAAACTGTGAAAGAGCTACCCTCCACTCCTCTCCCCCCCCCCCCCCCCCCCATCCCAAACAAAACCAAAAAAAACCCAAACAAAAACAGGCACACCAAGTGCAAAAACTCCCCAACCGTAAAAGAAACAAACAAAAACAACCATGGAAAAATACTTGAAGGAGATCACAGGAGAACATTAATACCACCACCACCACCACCACCACACCACATCATCATCACCACCACCACCACCACCACCACCACCACCACCACTACCACCACAATCACCAGTCCCTTGACCAAGATGGTCATGCAGAGGGACATAAGCAATGCAGCAGGCAGCAAGATTTCTGCAGGCTGGCGTGTCTTCAGCCTTGCACATTAGCACTGACATTCCTGGTTTGAAAACAAGACCAGCAGCTTGTGAAGGGTAGTGACTCATGTATACATGTGGTTTTTCTGAATGAGTATTTGTTCTACCAGGCACCAGATGGCTGAACAGTTTCACACAGGTCCATCACCATCACAAGCCATCTTCTTCACTTCAGTCTCGAGGTACAGTATTAATCCTTATTTTATTTTTTTTTTATACTTCTGTCTTGTCTGATCTTTGTGCATATCTTTATATAAATACATATTTATTTTCAACCCCCCCCCTCCCCCGCCCACTTTTCTCTGTTTGGTTTATCATTGCAAGATGATGTTTTACTTTTCTGTCCAATGTATGGCATATCTTATGATATCTGACTGTCTTTTGTTTGCAGTTTCTTTTATTGATGTTGTTGGGGTTTTTTATTAAAAAAAAAAAAAAAATTGTTTTTTTTTTGGGGGGGGGAGGGTTCATTTTTTGTAAATGTTGAATACTGTGTGGAAAATTCCGTTTGTGAACAGAGAGAGACTACTATCAAGGGGTCTACAGCACTGACACCACACCTACCACATGGAGACCAAGGAGTTCTGGACAGAGAGTGGGTAAGAAAAGGGAGTCCTTTGTCACTCAATGTCTTGAATAGAATAACATGCAGTCTGAAAATTAGGATATTCTCTTCTCAGATTCATGGACAATTTTAAGATTTCAGTCATTATGTACAACTGTGTCCATCTCTGTTTGCTAAAAAAAGAATGTTAAAAAAAAACAAAAACAAGGTTGCAAAACAGAAAAGACTTCTGTCTTTAGGGAGAAGAAGTGTTTTTGTGCTTTATCACTGATTTATTACAGAATGTACTTTCATCAGGGTTTGGTTAGTTGTGTTTTGAGAAGTATGAATGTCATCACTTTGGTGATACTGATGTGGATGTAGCAATTGTGGAAAAAAACTAACAATTTTCAGTGTGACTGACGATGATTTACTGCTTTCAGGATCTTCGGGGCTGGAGACAAGAGCCAAGGACCAGTCATGTCAAGCTGCATCCTGTCTCCACAGAGGTATGCTTCTGCATACCTGTCTTTTTTTTTTTGCTTTGTATACAGTATGGATTTTTCTCATTGTTTTCTGTGCTGTTTGTTTTTGCCTTTGAGAGTCATTTGTACATGCATCATTTTTATCTGTACTGTTAGTTATAATGCATTTTGGTGTATGCTATTATTGATTGGGAGTACATTGGTTTCACTTTGTTTCTGTTGGTGTTCTGTCTTTGTTGATTTTGTTTGATTATTTTTGCCTCTAGTTGCTGTTTGTAGCCAGTTTGATTTTGTTTGATTATTTTTGCCTCTAGTTGCTGTTTGTAGCCAGTTTGATTTTGTTTGATTATTTTTGCCTCTAGTTGCTGTTTGTAGCCAGTTTGATTTTGTTTGATTATTTTTGCCTCTAGTTGCTGTTTGTAGCCAGTTTAGGAAAAACTGGTGAAATGTCCGCCTCTGTAACCTGTGGTTGTTGTTTGTACATTTGCCAGGTGTTTGTACATTTGCCAGGTGTTTGTACATTTGCCAGGTGTTTCTTTTGTTGAGCACTCTTTTGCCATGCTGTTGATTTTTTTTAATGCTATTTCTAATAGAGTGATGTGCTGCATCTGTGTAACCAGGTGTCATGGAAACCTGACCAGCAGTGGTCAAGTTCAGCAGCATCACAGCCTTCCTCAGACAGCAAGCAGTCACTAAGGAAAAAATCAGGGTACGCTGGGTAACAGTTATGGTGTGTTTTTTTTAAATATTTTTTTTAGTTATATTGTTTGTGACATTGTGGTGTGTATATGTTGGTAGTTGTTTCTATCATGCATTTGTCTTTATTTCTGTCATCCACAATGCCTTTCTGTCTCTGTATTGTTTGAGTATGGATTTTCTGCCTGTCTGCTATTTTCTGTCTGTCTGCCATTTTCTTTCTTTATGCCATTTTCTGTCTTCATGCCATTTTCTGTCTGTCTGCCATTTTCTTTCTTTGTGCCATTTTTTGTCTTCATGCCATTTTCTGTCTGTCTGCCATTTTCTGTCTTCATGCCATTTTCTGTCTGTCTACCATTTTCTGTCTTCATGTCTGTCTGTCTGTCTCTGTCTTTCTGCTATTTTCTTTCTGTCTTCATGCCATTTCCTGTATGTCTGCCAATTTCTGTCTGTCTGCTATTTTCTATCTGTCTGCCATTTTCTGTCTGTCTGCCATTTTCTGTCTGTCTGTCAATTTCAGTCTTCATGCCATTTCCTGTCTGCCAATTTCTGTTTGTCTGTCATTTTCTGTCTGCCAATTTCAGTCTTCATGCCATTTCCTGTCTGCCAATTTCTGTCTGTCATCTTCTGTCTGTCTGTCATCTTCTGTCAGTCTCTCTGTCTTTGTAAGGGTCTGTATTTCATGTTGAAAATGTTCCACTGCTGTGTGATAGAACCAGTCTGTCAACAGATAGCTGCTGCCAAGGTAATACTGACATCAACACCTGCCAGCATTAAAGAGGACCCGCTGACATCACCACCTGCCAGCATTAAAGAGGTACCGCTGACATCACCCAGCATTAAAGAGGAGCCACTGACATCACCACCTGCCAGCATTAAAGTCCTTCGGATGAGACTTTAAACCGAGGCCCCGTGTGCGAAAGCACGCAGAACATCTTGCGCACACGTTAAATCCTGTTCCGCTTTTCGTAAGAGTAGGCCATCGTGTGCCGGTGGGAACAGATGACAATATTTACAAAAACTTGCATACACACGGGGACCGGATGAAAAAAAGCACATGATTGCTTATTCTGTTATCCTCGATAAAAGAATAAATAAATAAATAAATAAATAAATAAAGAGGAACCGCTGACATCAACACCTGCCAGCATTAAAGAGGTACCGCTGACATCAACACCTGCCAGCATTAAAGAGGTACCACTGACATCACCACCTGCCAGCATTAAAGAGGTACCACTGACATCACCACCTGCCAGCATTAAAGAGGTACCACTGACATCACCACCTGCCAGCATTAAAGAGGAGCCACTGACATCACCACCTGCCAGCATTAAAGAGGTACAACTGACATCACCACCTGCCAGCATTAAAGAGGAACCACTGTGACAGAAACCAGGTGAGAAAATTACTCCACTCACACATTCAGCCCCCAAATTTCTTTCAAGTCACTAGTTCATTGACATGTAGAGGGCTCTTACAACAGCTTTCACTGTGTTCTTCATTGTCAGTAAAGATAAACCAGTATGTCAAATCTTCTGGTCACAAAACAACTGAAATTTTTTTTTTTTAATTGCATTTTAGCTTGTTTTTGTGTGCATTGGTAATTTGATTCCTTTAAGTAAAATTTGTTTACTCAATCGAGGTGCTAATATTAAAATGTGATATTGTGTTGAAATAATGGTTGAAAATTTAATCTATGGAAAAGGTTGCTGTAAAATGATTTGAATATTCGGGGGAAAAAAGCAATGGAAGAATTTTAACAAAAGTCTGCAAAGAATGTAAGTCAAAGTCTAAAAAGAATATTCTTAAAGTGTGTTCCAAAATGAAATGATGAGATGAATGTAATCTTTAAGCTAAGGAATGTTTAGTGTGGCTCATCACTTGGGTTTTTTTTTTTTTTTAAATTTAAATTAAATTAAATTAATTAATTAATTTTTTGGCTCCTCACTTGTTCGTGTTTTCCAGAACTAGGGGGTAGACTGAATCAAGCGACAAGGAATGTAAGTTAAGGTGGAAGGACAACCCTCATGTTTTCCTTGTTACTAATGACTGATAATGTACTTACAGGAGCTGGACTGAATCAAGTCAAGTGCCAAAGAGCAGGAACGCCATCCAGCACATTCCCCTGTCAGTGTCCAGAACATGACCAGGTAGATAGATGTTTGTCATTTGTCTTGCTGTATGATACAGCGTTTGTCATTTGTCTTGCTGTATGATACAGCGTTTGTCATTTGTCTTGCTGTATGATACAGCGTTTGTCATTTGTCTTGCTGTATGATACAGCGTTTGTCATTTGTCTTGCTGTATGATACAGCGTTTGTCATTTGTCTTGCTGTATGATACAGCGTTTGTCATTTGTCTTGCTGTATGATACAGCGTTTGTCATTTGTCTTGCTGTATGATACAGCGTTTGTCATTTGTCTTGCTGTATAATATAGATGTTTGTCATTTGTCTTGCTGTATGATACAGTGTTTGTCTGTGTGACCAGCTATGATATGTAGATGTTTGTCATTATTTTATCTTATACAGTGTTTGTCTGTGTGACCAGCTATGATGAGGTAGATGTTTGTCATTATTTTATCTTATACAGTGTTTGTCTGTGTGACCAGCTATGATGAGGTAGATGTTTGTCATTATTTTATCTTATACAGTGTTTGTCTGTGTGACCAGCTATGATGAGGTAGATGTTTGTCATTATTTTATCTTATACAGTGTTTGTCTGTGTGACCAGCTATGATGAGGTAGATGTTTGTCATTATTTTATCTTATACAGTGTTTGTCTGTGTGACCAGCTATGATGAGGTAGATGTTTGTCATTATTTTATCTTATACAGTGTCTGTGTGACCAGCTATGATGAGGTAGGTGTTTGTCATTATTTTTTCTTACACAGTGTTTGTCTGTGTGACTAGCTGTCTGTGCCCATGTCTGTCATTCTCTGTGCATTTCCTGTCTCGTTTCCTACACTTCTTGTTTTGTGTGTTAGTGTTTCCACCTGTGTCTGTCTCTTCTCACCCTGTGATGTCTGTCGTCTCTGTCTCCTTCAGTTGCCTTGTGTTTTGTTCAGAAAACTTCAGTGTACTGGCAGAATGAGAATTGTCAACAGAATTGCTGCTGATGTTCATAATTTGTAATCAGGAGACTGCAGGACACTCAGTAATGTAAACTCGTAGTTGATTAAAAAATAAATTTAATGCATTGCCCATAATATAAAATTAGTCGCAGTTAGGCATCACTTAAAAAAAAAAAGCAATCTTTGTGGAGCTATTTTGGCCACAATTACCAACTGTCTTGTGTTAATTGGTTTTACAAGTATTTAGCTGTCGCTTTTACTTTTGTCTGCATTCAAATTGAAGTTATGAATACAAAGAATAATTATCTTAATAACAGGAGAAATTCATATGTAGTTATGTAGTTTTGAATACAATATTTTAAGAGTAATGCGAATTTACTGATCTGCATTTATGCATCTGAAAGTTTTGATCAAACTGTTGTCGTCTTTGAGAGTACTGAAGCTACTTGCTGTTTTCAGGAGCTGTGGAGCCAAAAAAAAATCACATGAGTGCTTATTCCATTATCCTCGATACAAAACAATAAATAAATCAATAAAAAATCTCTCTCTCTTGATTAGTTAAAGTAATGAAAACAACTTTAAATTCCATGGATACATACATACCAGAGCCCTCTTAAGATGTGTTTTTTTTTTTTTAATCTCCAGAAGGAAGAGGAAGACCGCAGAAGACAGCAGACGACATCACAGCAGCAGAAGACAGCACCAGACATCACAGCAGACAACAGCACCAGACATCACAGCAGACGACAGCACCAGACATCACAGCAGCAGAAGGTAAGGTAAGATGTGTTCAGGGATCAAGAACACTCCCAACAAATCATTCTAAGTGCAAAACTTGCAACGCTCTGTGGACTTCACGACTTGCAAAGAGTGAATCATGCAAAACCTGGGAAAACTTGCAACGCTCTGTGGATTTCACGACTTGCAAAAAGTGAATCGTGCAAAACCTGGGGGGAAAAAACAGCGACTTGAAGCGTGTGTGGTGTGTACCAAACCAGGACACTCCACAGAAACCTGCATCATCCATCGCCTGTGAAAAAGCTCAGGTGTCAACTGCTGCTTATAAAATTTATGTGTGGTGTGTACAAAAACAGGACACTCCACAGAAACCTGCATCATCCATCGCCTGTGAAAAAGCGGAGGTGTCAACTGCCACTTATAAAATTTTGCAAGTCCGTATTTAATCCCGTTTCAGTGGTAGTGTTTGTGTAAGAAGTGTAGACGCAGACATGACTAATTTTTTTTTATTTATTTAATTATTTATTTTAACCCTTATACCCCTGATGCGCCCGCTAGCGCCGCGCTCAAAAGAGCGGTCCGAAATCCGGCAGCGCCGTTTAGCGCCCGCAAAACATGTGCTTACTACGGGCGCCGCCATTGTTGTTTACATAAACGTGACTCTCGCGAGAGCGAGACTATCGTTTCCGCGAGATTCCCGCCTGTCTGCTACTCTTTGTTTCACCACGATCGACCGCGTATCAACGAAGTTACGAATTTTTAAAGTTTGATCAAGATGAGCGCCGTCAAAATGATTTCAACATCCGAATTGGTGCATCTGATGTACGATTCGTCGGACAGTGAGGAGGAGTTTGCTGGCTTTACAGCCGAAGATTTGGTGCCAGTCGATGCACGGGGTGTGGAGAGTGACATCGACATCGACTTCGATGCTTTGATGGGGGATTCTGACGGTGACAGTGACGATGACAGTGACGATGAAGATGTGTCGGGCGTTAATCGCCTGCCTAATCTTCCGACGACGATGTGGACAGAGGTGTTTGGAGACGTTTCCGACGATGATTTCAGTGAATATACTGGGGTTGTGCATGATTTGCCGGTTGATGCAGACCCCTTTGAGTATTTTTCATTGTTTTTCACCGCCGAAATGCTCCAAGACATCGCTGACCAGACAAACTTGTACGCCACCCAAGTCCAACGGGAAAAGGGAAGGCCGGACCCAAGATGGCAGTCTGTCACGTCGAACGACATCAGGCTTTATCTAGCAATAAATATCTTGATGGGCATAAAAACTCTGCCCAGACAAGAAAATTACTGGTCCACGGATGACAAGCTGAATGTTCCCTGCATTTCGAGATTGATGTCCAGAACTAGGTTCGAAAAAATTGGACAATATTTTCACCTGAATGACCGAACTAAAGCTTATCCTCGAGGTCACAGAGAATATGATCCTCTTTTCAAGGTTCGGCCAGTTCTGGACATTTTCAGAAAGAAATGTGGGGAATTATACAAGCCTGGACGTGCAGTAAGCATAGATGAAGCCATGGTGAAGTTCAATGGCAGGCTGCACTTCAAGCAGTACATGAAATCCAAGCCCACACCTTGGGGAATCAAGGTATGGTGCTGTGCTGACCCTACAACTGGCTACCTGTTGGACTGCGATGTCTACACAGGGAGATCCTCCACACCTATGCAAGGTTAGTGCTTTGTTATTTAGTTTTCTTTTATTGATGTATATTTTCATAGAGATAAGGATTATAAGTATAAACATACTTTTGAAAAAAAAGTTTGTTGCATTTCATACACACACACACCACACACACACACACACACACACACACACACACGCACGTGCACACACACGCACGTGCACACACATGCCCGCACACACACACACACACACACACACACACACACACACACACACACACACACACACACACACACAGAGAAAAGTGAGTGTGGAATAATAATGGATGTTTATTACAGAAATTACTTACCTGTGTGGAACAGGTTTGGCCATGGACCAAGGCAAGTATATAAAAACGCGCGCACACACACACACACCTTTATTATTCATACATTTTCACAAGCTGAAACTTTCTCTCTCTCTCTCTAAAAAAAAAAGCAACAAATAAACCAAAAATAAACAAAAACCCAACACTGGTAAGTTTTTACTCAGTGTATTTCATTTTATTACAGGAGGACTGGGGCACCATGTCGTAATGAAGTTGGGCCAAAACTACCTGGACAAGGGGTACCACTTCTATTACGACAACTTCTTCACCTCCGTTGCCTTGGCTGAAGAGCTTCTGTCCAGGAAAACACGGTCGTGTGGCACCATCCGCATGAACCGCAAAGGCTGGCCACAAGACCTGAAAACCAAGGCAACTGCGAGGGGCCGCCAGAAGATGAGGAAAGGAGACGTGCATTTCCGGCAGCAGGGCTCCAAGGTGGCTACCCTGTGGCAGGACAAGCGCCCCATCGCTGTCCTGTCCACCAACTCCAATGCAGAGATGGGGAGGGCCATTCGCCAGACTGGCAGAGGTCAGTAAACATACTAGTCATCTAAATATTTTTTTTTTTGCAGTCTCTAGCTGAGGGGAAGACAAATCTACACTTGCAATACGGTAAGGTTTTTTTTTTGGTAAACATTTACATGCTCCTTAGTTTGTACTTATAAACAAATATTGATAGACTGTTGTTTTCAGAACAAGAGGCTCAAAAGTTTGCTTTGTTTGCAGGTGTACGAGAGGAGATATCCGTGCCATGGCCCATCATCATGTACAACCTCAACATGGGTGGAGTGGATCTGCACGACCAGCACCGGGCCTACTACCCTGTGGGACGACCTGGCAGAAAGTGGTGGAGATACATGTTCTGGTTCTTTGTCCAGAGCAGTATTATCAACTCCTTCATCATTTTCTGCAAGACCAACTCTCCCAAACCCAAGGCCCGGCGGAAACAGGATCCGCTCTACTTCAGGTTGTCCGTGTTTGATGGGCTGGTGCGGAATGCCGTCAACAAGAGGAGGCCGCCAATCCTGCAGCCCAGCACAGAAGGACGAGCTCTGGCTGAGCCTGAACAGCACCCACTGGCCCGCATGCCTGGACGCAAGAAGAGCTGTGTCCAGTGCATGAAGATGGGGAGACGACAGCCAAGTGGCCGCAACAAGGAAACTGTGTGGGGCTGCACTACTTGCAAAGCCCACCTGTGCAAAGGCCACTGCTTCGCACAGTTCCATGCTGAACTGCTGTCCTAGCCTGCAGTGGGGTCTCCTCTA
>CM060350.1:1095203-1097703 GCA_030674155.1 Stramonita haemastoma
CAAGATCCTGAGCTGAGTTGGTTTTGACAGAGATCACATCCTTGAAGTTATGCAGATTCCCATCTCTACTCTACCTGTTTATAAAGCTCTGCTGTGGCTGGTTAGCTGGTCCCTCTATGTGCTGGTCCCTCTAGACCTGGGTTCGAGTCCGGTCGAGGAAATTTTCCTCCTGGAGTTAACATCAGTGCTGACTCCACTCTCCCCAAAAGTCCTTCGGATGAGACTTTAAATCGAGGCCCCGTGTGCGAACGCACGCAGAACATCTTGCGCACATGTTAAATCCTGTTCCGCTTTTCGTAAGAGTAGGCCATCATGTGTCGGTGGGAACAGATGACAATATTTACAAAACTGCATACACATGGGGATCGGATGAAAAAAAGCACGATTGCTTATTCTGTTATCCTCGATATAAAAGAATAAATAATAATAATAAATAATAATAATGTGCATGGCTGTTTTCAGTCTCCTCAGTGTCAGTCCTGCCTGGTTTCCTGCAGCAGCTGTGGGAGGTGGAATTCTCTTTGTGATGTCTCTGGATAAAAGGGGGGTGTCATCAGTGTATCTTATGTTGTGAAATTCTCTTTCTCCTATTTTCAGTCCCATACATTCCGTGGCTTGCAGGAAGTGAGCTCTTTAGTTGCTAACCTCTGTGCTATCGGGGACCCCAAACATCTGGCAGAGTGGCCTGACTGCCTGCTGTAATCTGACACCTCTGCTGCTGACCACTGTGCTGCACTGTCAGCCTGAATGACACTGGCTGCAGTTTTATCTCTTTTGTGCTGCACTGTCAGCCTGAATGACACTGGCTGCAGTTTTATCTCTTTTGTGCTGCACTGTCAGCCTGAATGACACTGGCTGCAGTTTTATCTCTTTTGTGTCTTTCTCTGTATAGCTATTTCGTTTTTATTAAAACCAAGGAAAGTGCTTGCTTTGACATTTACAACGAATACAAAACACGATAGGGAGAATCGAATTACTCTGTCAGTTATTACAGTTTACTTTCATGCCATGCAATACAATAATATACCTGGAAAAGGATGAATGACATACAATGAAAAAACATCAGCAGTGTGGCGAATGGCAGTTTTCTGAACATCCTCTTTCGCTTTTTCTGTCTGACATGAGTGAAATTGGTATAGGTGGTCTGTAAGGACAGGGTCGTTTTAAGGAATCTGGTTTTGGTTTTATCTCATTTTATGTGTGATCGATGTGGGGTTTTCCCACAATGCGGTGGCCGTCCTGGGCTGACCCTTATGGTTGACCCGGGCGTCGATACAAGCAAGGGCAGTCGAGTTGGTTTTATACCCCGTTTTAACTATACATAGTTGCACACTTTTAAAACGAGTTTTAAAATGTGACGAGGTGACAGCCCTGATATGGCCTGTGCGGTCAGTTGGGCTCTAAGCAACATCATTGGATCGGATTGGTTCGCACACCACTACTTGTATGACACACCACCATCTGACTCATCAAGCCTGCCAGCCACAGGAGGGGGGGGGGGGGCACTTCAATACTCCACTGCTTGGATGAGTTTCCCCCTGAAGTAAATTCCAAGGAATGCAAAACACACACACACACACACACACACACACACACACACACACACACACACACACACACACACACACACACACACACACACACACACATATATTTGGATGTTATTGGATTATCAGGGCACATGTATAACTTCATTAAAGATTTTCTGGGAAACAGAAAAATTAGGACTAGAATAGGGACTACATACTCATCTACAAAGTGTCTTCAAATGGGCATTCCACAGGGGTCAGTTATTGCTCCTTTATTATTCAACATCTTAATGCATGACTTGCCAGACACATTATCTAAGCATGTAGAATTAGCTCAATACGCTGATGATATTTGTATGTGGATGATTGTAACAATGAAGAAAAATACTCTATAAGATCCTTGAACTACATTAAAAAGTTTATCAAAATGAACTCGATATGATATCAAACTATATGAATAAAAATGGTTTACTTCTATCGACTGGTAAAACACACATGGTTCTTTTTAATAATGGATCAAATCCAACTCTATTGCCTAAGTTTGGAATAGATAATGGAATTTTAGAATACAAGCAAACAGTCAAATTTCTTGGAGTATTTCTTACAACAAAATTGACATGGAACTATCACATTGAGTACATTCTGAATAAAGCTAGGAAATATTTAAATATTCTGGAAGTTATTAGCAAACAGTCATGGGGTCAGGATACTCTTTCCTTACTGCACCTTTCAACGTCTTTAATTCGTTCAAAATTGACGTATGCTCAAGAGGTATTTTTCAATGCTCCAAAATATGTTAAAAAAACTTCAAAGTATAATGCTCCAAAATATGTTAAAAAAAACTTCAAAGTATAGACTGTAGAGCATACAAACTGGCTCTAGGTCTCCCTGTCCATGCCTCCTGTATAAAAACATATAGTGCATCTGGAATTCTACCACTGGAAAATCACCGAAGGGTTGCTTGTTGCAAA
>CM060350.1:1105203-1132703 GCA_030674155.1 Stramonita haemastoma
ACACTCCTCCCCTCATCAACATCATATTTATCATCATTCTTATCGTTATCCTCATCCTTATCAATGCAGTAGTGGCCAACTTCTCCTGGTCACATCCATGCCCCTATAAGCATTATCATCATCTTCATCATTATCATCAACATCATTATCATCATCTTCACCATAAACGCTAGAGTAGCCCATTACTTTCGATCAAACCCCTCCCCATAGCAATATGATCATCATCGTCATCATCATCGTCATCATCATTGTCAAAACAAAAGTGGCCTAATTCTCTTGAGCATACCCCTCCCCCCATCAACATCATCTTCATCATCATCTTCATCACCATCATCATCATCAGTGCAGTAGTGGCAGACTTCTGGTCACATCCATCCCCATTATCAACAACATCATCATCATCATCATCATCATCACGTTTATAGATGCAAGTGTGGCCTTATTCCCTTTGTCACACAGTCCCACTACCACCACCACTACCACCACCACCACCATCATCATCATCATCATCATCATCATCATCATCATCATCATCTACAGCATCAACATCAATGCAAGTGTGGTCCACCTTGAGTTACACATTGTTATCGTCATCATCAACATCATTATCATCAATAGATGTATGGCCCACTTCCCGTGGTCACACACCCTCACCATCACTATCATTATCATCATCATCATCATCATCATCATCATCATCATCATCATCATCATCAATGCAAGTGTGGTCCATTTTCCCCTGTCACAGACCCCTATCATCATCATCATTTTATTTATTTATTCATTTTTTATATATCTTAAAAAATATTTTATTCTTTTATATCGAGGATAATGGAATAAGCACTCATATGCTTTTTTTATTTTTTACATCCAGTCCCTGTGTATATGCAGTTTTGTAAATGTCTGTTCCCACCGGCACACGATGGCCTACTCTTACAAAAAGCGGAACAGGATTTAACGTGTGCACAAGATGTTCTGCGTGCGTTTGCACACGGGGTCTCAAGTTTACAGTCTCATCCGAAGGACTGTTGGGGAGAGTGGAGTCAGCACTGACGTTAACTCCAGGGGAAAAATCCCCTCCAACGGGAATGGAACCCGGGTCGTCAAATTGCGAGTGCAATGTTCTGACCACTAGGCTATCCTGTCAATGCAATTGTCAGTGCAAAAGTGATCCCCATCCCTTGGTCACACACTCCTATCCTCCTCCTCCTCCTCCTCCTCCTCCTCCTCCTCATCATCATCATCATCATCATTGCAAGTGTAGCCCCCTTCCCTTGGTCAACCACCCCCATCACTGTCACCACCATCATTATCATCATCGTCATCATCACCGTCATAATTATCATCATCGTCATCATTATCATCATCACATACATAATTATTATCATCATCACCGTCGTCACCATTATTATCATCATCACCGCATCATTATTGTCATCATTATTGCCATCATTAATTATCATCATCTCATCACTGTCATAAATTACCATCATCATCATCACCGTCATATCTCATCACCGTCATCATCATCATCACTGTCATCATCATCATCACCGTCGTCATCATCATCACCGTCGTCATTATCATCACCGTCGTCATTATCATCACCGTCGTCATTATCATCACCGTCGTCATTATCATCACCGTCGTCATTATCATCACCGTCGTCATTATCATCACCGTCGTCGTCATCATCACCGTCATCATCATCATCACCGTCGTCATTATCATCAATGCATATGTGGCCCACCTCCCTTGGTCACCCCTCCTTAATCATCATCATCATCATGATCATCATGATCATCTTTCTGTTCATCAACGACGATGCCAGTGTGTCTACATCTGTTGGTCACACACTGCTAGCGTAACGATCGTCGTCATGATTGCAAGTGCTGCCCACTTTTCTTAGACACTTATGTCATCGTCGTCGTCTTCATCATCACCATCATCATCATCATCATCATCACCTTCATCATCACCATCATCATCATCATCATCGTCTCATCATCATCATCATCATCATCAATGCAGTTGTAGCTTCCTTGCTTTATTCACACACACCCAGCAGCAGCAGCCAATCTGTCAGTCTGTCTAAGTAATTAACACACACACACACACACACACACACACACACACACACACACACACACACACACACACACACACACTTTTTTGGGGGGAAGGGGCAGTATTTTTTCTGTACTCAGTATTTGTATTCCTATTGTTGTTTATTTTGTTTGGTTTTTGGCGGGGAGGGCTAGGAGATGTTGCTGATTGCAGCTGATTTTTTGCAGTTGTTGTTGGGTGTTCCTGTTCTCTTTTTTTTTTTTTTGAGAGGGATTTTTTTTTTCTCATGTGAAATTCAGTTACTGATATTGAGTTACATTTTTCATTGGAATTACTGATTTTGTTTGAGATTGTTAGAACTGCATTTTTTGTTTTGTTTATTGTAGTTCAATAGGTTAGTAGTGAAAAGTTTTGTTGTTTTTTAAATTACTTGGCAAGTATTGCCCCCCTGAAATTCTTTATTCCAGACATTGCCAACTACACCCTCTTCCCCTGACCCCCCCCCCCCCCCCCCCCCCCCCATTCGCCCCCCCTCCCCGTCTTATATCACAACTTGTGAAAAAGACGTGAAATGAATTTTAACACACACACACACACACACACACACACACACCCACACACACACACACACACACACACACACACATATATATATATATATATATATATATATATATATATATATATATATACATACAAAACACACATACATACACCACCACCGCCATCATATATATATATATATATATAATATATATATATATATATATATATATATATATATATATATATTATCATACATACATACATATGTGTATTATATATATATATATATATATAATATATATATATATATAATATATATTTATATATATATACACACATAACATACATAAAATATGTGTATATTACATACATATCATAAAAAGAGGTCCTGAAAATGTGGTTTATACCTAGAAGTAAAACAGTTGGTCAGCTGGCATGGATTAACATTAAACGCATGTACAGGTTCCCCGATACTGTTGACTTTCCAACTTCACAGGTCTGAAATATTGGGTGCTGTGGCTTTCTTTTTTTTCTTCAAAAATATAGAAATATCTTGAAACAGTGTTTATTGTATAAGTTTTGATTTTTATTGTAATGTTGCCTATACTGGATTTTGTTCCCAAACACTGAAAAAGACCCTGATGTGATGATTGCTGTTCAAGTTTTGATTTACATAATTATTTGAACTCTCAACTGCAGTGTTTTGTTTTGGCTTTGCTAATGTACTACACAATGTTGCTGTTGAAGGGTTGATTTCTATGTTTGAAATATTGACCGAACTTGATTTTTTAATATTTTTTTTATCAAAACTAAAAACAAAAACCACAGTGTGCTGAAATGACGTGCTGTTGAAGTTTTGATTAATCGTCAGAACCTATTTTCTGTAATCTTGATATTAAAGTTGGAAATAAAACAATATTTTGTAAATCCTGGATAGATAAAGAGGCGTTTCAGATGGGTCACATCATGAAAGATAAAGCTGAATATCTGACGTTTCAACAGTTTAAACATAAACACAGCATAAATACAGGCTTTTATTACCTACACAGGAATTGTACAAAGACTACAAAAGTGTAAAGATGAAGTGGTGGGCAGTGTTGAATAAGCAGACTTGAGATAGAGAAATTTTTTAAATTTTTTATTTAATTAATTTTTTTAAATTTTAAAAATAAATTGTTAAAAATATTTTCATCGAGCAAAACAGCTCTTGTTTATTGATATGCTTTCCATGTGCATACGTGGTGTTTGTTTCTCATGCGTGAGTGGATCAGGGTTTGGTTGGTTTGGTTTTTTGTTTGGGGTTGGTTTTTAAAAAAATTTTTTTATTCTTCACACTTTGTGTGTCTTTGGGGAGGGGGGGGGGGTGTGAGAGCTATGAAAAGTGTCAGTGATAATTGTACTCTGAAACTGCATATAACATTGTTTTAAAAATGGCAGAACAGAGCACTACAACTTGGTGTGGCATATCTGTTTTCTGTAGTACAGAGAGACTCTGAGAGGTTTTTGCATTGATGAAAGTGCTGGAGGATTTTTTTTTTTATGACAGTGTAGAGGAGTTTTTGTCAGTATTGGTGGCAGAGTGTAAGCGGTCTTTCCGTACGGATGACAGAATGTAAGATTTTGTCTCTGTATTGACAGAGTGTCAATTTGTCTCTGTATTGACAGAGTGTCAGATTTTGTCTCTGTATTGACAGAGTGTCAGATTTTGTCTCTGTATTGACAGAGTGTCAGATTTGTCTCTTATTGACAGAGTGTCAGTTTGTCTCTGTATTGACAGAGTGTCAGATTTTGTCTCTGTATTGTTGACAAAGTGTAAAAGTTTTGTTTTTTTCAAAATTGATGACAGAGTGTAAGATGGGTTTTTTTTCTGTAATGTTGGCAAAGTGTAAGATGTATTTTTTTCAATATTGATGACAGTGTAAAATGTTGGTTTGTTTCTGTATTGATGACAGAGTGTAAAATGGTTTTTTTTTGTAATGTTGGCAAAGTGTAAGATTTTTTTTTCTTCAATATTGATGACAGAGTGTAAGAGATTTTTTTTGTATTGTTGACAGAGTGTAAAATGTTTTTCAATATTGATGAGAGAGTGTGAGGATTTTTTTCTGTATTGTTGACAAAGTGTAAGATGTTTTTTTTTTTTTTCAATATTGATGACAGGGTGTAAAATGTTTTTTTCTGTATTGTTAGCAAAGTGTAAATTTTTTTTTTTTCAATATTGATGACAGAGTGTAAAATGATGACAGAGTCACGCTAAGAGTGTAAAATGTTGTGTTTTTTTCTGTATTGGTGGTAAAGTGTAAAAGTTTTTGTTTTCAATATTGATGACAGAGTGTAAAATGTTTTTTTTTTCAACATTGATGACAGAGTGTAAGATGGTTTTTTCTGTATTGTTGGCAAAGTGTTAGAGTTTTTTTTTCAATATTGATGACAGAGTGTAAAATGTGTAAGAAGTGTAAGAAGTTTTATTTTTAGTATTGATGACAGAGTGTAAAATGTTTTTTTTTCTGTATTGTTGGCAAAGTGTAAAAGTTGTTTTGTTTTTTTCAATATTGATGACAGTGTAAGATGGGTTTTTATTTGTATTGGTGGTAAAGTGTAAAAAAATTTTTTTTTCAATATTGATGACGGAGTGTAAAATGTGTAAGAAGTTTATTTTTAGAAATTGATGACAGAGTGTAAGATGTTTTTTTTTCTGTATGTTGCAAGTGTAAGATTTAAATTTTTTTTTTTTATTGATGACAGAGTGTAAGATGTTTTTTTTTCTGTATTGTTGACAAAGTGTAAGATTTAAATTTTTTTTTTTTTTTTTATTGATGACAGAGTGTAAGATGTTTTTCCTACTGTTGACAGAGTGTAAAAGGATTTTTTGATGACACAGAGTGTAAGAGTTTTTTTCTACATTAAGAGTGTAAGAGGTTTTTTTTTCTCTGTACTTATGACAGATTGTAAGAGGTCTTTTGGTTTGTCGTTGTTTGGTTTTTGTTGCTGTGTGGCTGCTGTTAGGTGTTTGGTTTTTGTTGCTGTGTGGCTGCTGTTAGGTTTTGGTTTTTGTTGCTGTGTGGCTGCTGTTAGGTGTCTGGTTTTTGTTGCTGTGTGGCTGCTGTTAGGTGTCTGGTTTTTGTTGCTGTGTGGCTGCTGTTAGGATGGTGTGTGGGTTTTCTTTGGATGAATGCCAGAGTGTAAGAGGTTGGTTTTTTTTTTTGCATTGATCACAAAGTGTCAGATTTTTTTCTGTATTGATAGAGTGCATAAGATGGTTTTGTACTGTTGACAGAGTGTAAAAGGGTTTTTCTGTTTGTATTGATGCCAGAGTGTAAGACGGGTTGTTTTTTTTTGTATTGATGACAGAGCGTAGGACGGGTTGTTTTTTTTGTATTGATGACAGAGTGTAAGACGGGTTGTTGTTTTTTGTATTGATGACAGAGCGTAAGACGGGTTGTTGTTTTTTGTATTGATGACAGAGCGTAAGACGGGTTGTTTTTTTTTGTATTGATGCCAGAGTGTAAGACGGGGTTTTTTTTGTTGTATTTATGCCAGAGTGTAAGACGGGTTTTTTTTTTTGTATTGATGCCAGAGCGTCAGAGGTGGCTGGTTTTGTTCTGCATTGATGACACAATGTACAAGGTTTTCTTTTGATGACACAATGTACAAGGTTTTCTTTTGATGACACAATGTACAAGGTTTTCTTTTGATGACACAATGTACAAGGTTTTCTTTTGATGACACAATGTACAAGGTTTCTTTTGATGACACAATGTACAAGGTTTTCTTTTGATGACACAATGTACAAGGTTTTCTTTTGATGACACAATGTACAAGGTTTTCTTTTGATGACACAATGTACAAGGTTTTCTTCCTGTTATTGTATTGGAAAAAGTGTGCTTTTTTGTGCAATTAAAAAAAAAATTTAAAGAAAAAAAAAAGTTTTGATTAATCTGTCCAAAATTTCTTAATGTGGACTATTCCAGTCAATGTTGAATGTATAGTATGTGTCTTTGAGATATATATGTTGAATGTATTAGTTGTGTCTTTGAGATATATATGTTGAATGTATTAGTATGTGTCTTTGAAATATATTTGCTTAACTACAAAAATATCCTCCAGTTTCTGTTGGAAGGAAATCTGTGTAATGATCTTCTGCTTGTTGGCAGGTCATTGCAGATTTTACATCAACAGGTGTGTCTTGAATAAAAGGTGTGTGAAAGATTTATGGTGTGTTGTTGCAAGCATAGCGGTGTGTGTGCCTGTGTGTTTTTTGTTTTTTTTAAAAATATTTTTTTTACTATATATATATGGTAAGTTCGTTGGAAAGATAGCTGGTAGAGTGCACCAGTAATGCACCAGTGATCATCATGAAAATAGACAATATGATGCACCACAGCAAATGCAGGGACTTCGCAACATGCACACACACAAAAACCACATGCAGGTCAGTGCATACACCCCCCCCCCCCCCCCTCCCTTAAATAAAACAAAGGGCATTTCGAGAAGTGACCAAAAATATGTTGCCGGTTTGAGTCCCATCCTACCCCAACTTTTGCACAGTAACAGAGCCCATGGCACCAAGACCATGCTGCATTGTACACATACACACATTACTAACGGTTTTTAACGGCCATTTCTCAACTTAGGCTGTGGAAAAATACATTGTTCTGTATTGTCATGCACCCCGGAAGACTAAGTACGACTGGAGTCCAATCTGATGTGACAGACTGATTTATCTGTTGAGATGTTGACTTGAGCTAAAACCTTGTCATGATAACTGGCCAATACCTATAACATGTCTGCTTCATTCATTTGATATCGGATATGTTTTGAGTGCTTTAAGGTGGTGAAAGAAATTTATCATCACGCAAATTGAAAACATACTATCGCTTTTGCTTCTTGTGTCCTCTGGAACATGGCGATACATGTTGTCAATGTCCGTACACATGTTGTTTTTTGTTTGTTTTGTTGTGATTTTTTGGCTGCCTCATCTTCTGTGACGTTCATGTCCCTGCTGTTTCCAGGCCGCTCGTTTCAATCTCCCCGCCACAGCCATACCCTAATTCGCTTTGTCGCATCCTCAGGGTCGGAAGTCCACAGGGAGCTCATCAATATTAGGCTGCCATGGGGCCACCAGCCAGAGGGGCCTTTCATTTCTGTTGGGTCACTTTGGTGGTGTTCAGTGGTGCCTGTTCTGAGCTAACATACGCAGGACACCACGTACTAAGCCCCCTACTAACGACAGTATTAGCTCAGTCGCGGAGCCAGACTGAGTGAGTCACCCACCTGAGGTGACGACCACCACAACGTCCCTCCAACAACCTCCCCCCATGATCCCCCAACCCCCAAGACTTTGACTCAAACTCACCACAGGCACAGAAGCATATGGGGAAACCGAATCTGAGGTCACCATGAGACCAGAGCAACTAGAACCACCGAATCAGAGGCAATTTTTATCATTGCATGATGATCAATGGTGATGAGGATGATGTCATGATGCTGTCATGATGATGTCATGATGCTGTGGAAGTGCATCTACTTTGAGACTACTTGACAGGGTTGTTCTCTATGCTTACTGTCATAATATATCCCGGTGTCAGCCAGGCCCGAGAGTTACAGACACCTGCAGTGTTGGTCCGGTAATTTGAGCAACACTCTCAAATTCGCACCCATAATGTCCACATGTTTGTCTGACATCACCAGTGCACATCTTTTTAAAATCTTTTTATTTGTGAAATACTATGTACCGATACGTTTTGCAATAAAAGTGCTACTTGTATTTTTTTTTTTTTTTTTTTTTTTACAAATCATGTTCTGCTTACAATTTTTAAAAAATTAAAAATCGCGTCAAACACGATTTGCAATAAAAATGTGATTTACAGTAAAATTATTGTCACATAGGTTATTTTAAGAGACTTTCTGTGACTTGCAGTGCTACAAATGTCTTTTTTTTTTTTTTAACACTTTATTATTTTTTTTTGTTTTTCTTTTTGGCTAGACCCCTAAGATTCACAAATAAATGGTGAGATTTTGCATTTTCAACCATTTTTACCCACCATGAAGGCAGTGGCATTTTGACTTCGGGGAGAGTGTCTAAACACTACACCAGTCCTGTGTGCTTAATTCCGTTTTTCAAAATGTTGTCCTCCATTCCTACCAGCATAAAATGAGGGCAACAGGTTTGCACATGTGTGCAAGAAATCCTGCACATGTTCACGTGTAGGCCTAGTAACACATGTATACATGTTCAGACTTTTTGTTTAATAAGAGTTCTATCTACCTACCTGCCTACCTACCTACTACTATCTAATCTATCTATCTATCTATCTATCTATCCATCCTTTAGTCTGGCGACAGCGGGGGCACCCCTGAAGACTTGACAACCAGTTTTCTCCATCCCTCTCTCTGTTCTGCCTGGGTACATGTCAATGTGTCCCAGTACCATTGCGTCCCAATACCATTAGGTCCCAATACTAGTGAATTTTATTTCTGAGATGTTACTGTAGCTGTGTAGCGATACGTTTTGTAAAAAGAAAAAAGTGCAGTTTTGTAATAAATGTATTACAAATCACGTTTGGTTACAGAGAGAGGAATGGAGGGAACTGGTTGTCAAGTCTTCAGGGGTGCCCTCACGGTTGCCAGACTAAGGGATAGATAGATAGAGAGTTCAGGTTACACAATTTTTCTTACAAAACGCCTTCATGCGATTTGTAATAAAAATTTTGTAAGGTGAAGACGATTTGTAATGGAACTACTCCAAAACACACTGACCATATTTCCAGTCATTTTCAAGGTTGGTCAAAGTGGTGAGTAGTAGTGAAGACGAGAAAAGAGTTTGAAGAAAAAAAGAAAAAAGATATTTGTAGCACTGTAAGTCATAGAAAGTCACTTAACATAACCTATCGAATTGCTAACCATGCTCGACATTACTTAGCCGCCGCAGTAGTCTTGTGGTTAGGGCATTGGACTCGTAATCTAAAGGTTGCGGGTTCGATCCCAGCTTCCGGCTATGGCGTTGTGCCCTTGGAAAAGGCACTTTACGGCTATTTTCTCACCCCACCCAGGTGTAAAAGGGGTACCAACTTTGTGCGATAGACTGGTGTCCTATCCAGGGGGAAGTCTATGACTCTCAGTCGCTTAACGCGGCCACAGAAACCGGGATAAGCACCGGCCTGATGGAGCCTTGGGCTCGGGACAGACTTTAACTCAACTGGATGTTACTTGACCTTGGCTGGGGGAGGCGAGCGCTCTGACCACTGAGCTATCCTGCTCCCCTGTTACTGTGGTGGTGCTAGTGGAAAATGTGTGAAAGGAAAATTAATGCTGCACAGGGGTGAACAGGGTGAGTGAGGGTCATAGGCATCTTTCAACCCAGTGTGTTCATTTGATCTTTGTAGAGAGAAAAGTGTGTGTGTTTGTTGTTTTCTGCAGAGAAAGTGTTTGTTTGGGTTTTTCTATAAAGTGTTTATTTGGGGTTTTTCTATAAAGTGTTTATTTGGGGTTTTTCTATAGTTTGGGGTTTTTCTATAAAGTGTTTATTTGGGGTTTTTCTATAAAGTGTTTATTTGGGGTTTTTCTATAAAGTTTTTTTTTTTTTCTATAAAGTGTTTATTTGGGTTTTTCTATAAAGTGTTTATTGGTTTTTTCTATAAAGTGTTTATTTGGGTTTTTCTATAAAGTGTTTATTTGGGATTTTTCTATAGAGTGTTTATTTGGGGTTTTTCTATAAAGTGTTTATTTGGGGTTTTCTATAAAGTGTTTATTTGGGTTTTTCTATAAAGTGTTTATTGGGTTTTTCTATAAAGTGTTTATTTGGGGTTTTCTATAAAGTGTTTATTTGGGATTTTTCTATAAGTGTTTATTTGGGTTTTTCTATAAAGTGTTTTTTTTGGTTTTCTATAAAGTGTTTTTTTTGTTTTTCTATAAGTGTTTATTTGGGTTTTTCTATAAAGTGTTTATTTGGGTTTTTCTATAAAGTGTTTATTTGGTTTTTTCTATAAAGTGTTTATTTGGGTTTTTCTATAAAGTGTTTATTTGGGATTTTTCTATAAGTGTTTATTTGGGTTTTTCTATAAAGTGTTTTTTTGGTTTTTCTATAAAGTGTTTATTTGGGGTTTTTCTATAAGTGTTTATTGGGTTTTTCTATAAAGTGTTTATTTTGGTTTTTCTATAAAGTGTTTATTTGGGATTTTTCTATAGAGTGTTTATTTGGGGTTTTTCTATAAAGTGTTTTTTTTGTTTTTCTATAAAGTGTTTATTTGGGTTTTTCTATAAAGTGTTTATTTGGGTTTTCTATAAGTGGTTTTTTGGGTTTTCTATAAAGTGTTTATTTGGGTTTTCTATAAAGTGTTTATTTGGGTTTTTCTATAAAGTGTTTATTTGGGGTTTTTCTATAAAGTGTTTATTTGGGGTTTTCTATAAAGTGTTTATTTGGGGTTTTTCTATAAGTGTTTATTTGGGATTTTTCTATAAGAGTGTTTATTTGGGGTTTTCTATAAGAGTGTTTATTTGGTTTTTTCTATAAAGTGTTTATTTGGGTTTTTCTATAAAGTGTTTATTTGGGGTTTTTCTATAAAGTGGTTTTTTTTTTTTCTATAAAGTGTTTATTTGGGTTTTTCTATAAAGTGTTTATTTGTGTTTTTCCTATAAAGTGTTTATTTGGGGTTTTCTATAAAGTGTTTATTTGGGGTTTTCTATAAAGTGTTTATTTGGGGTTTTTCTATAAAGTGTTTATTTGGGGTTTTTCTATAAAGTGTTTATTTGGGGTTTTCTATAAAGTGTTTATTTGGGGTTTTCTATAAAGTGTTTATTTGGGGTTTTTCTATACAGTGTTTATTTGGGGTTTTTCTATAAAGTGTTTATTTGGGTTTTTTTTCCAGCTATGGGGGTGGCTACGAGCCTGTTTTTGCATAAGTATGGTGAGGCTTAATGCACACACACATAAAAAAACACACACACACACCCCTATGCATGTTCCCTCCCCCCCCCCCGCCTCAACAAACATTCACTTTGCCATCCTCAACGACACACAAATGTCTACACTGCATTTGGTATTTCAGGACAAGTTTAATTCATGAAACATTCACTACATTCTTCCTTCACACAAACAAAACGAGTGGTGTGTGCATGTGTGTACGCGTGCACACGCGCGCATGTTCAAATGTGCGGTTTTCTTCAGTTTATTGTCTTTTCACTAAAAAGTGTGTGTGTGTGTGTTTCTATTTATTTATTTCTATTTATTCTTTTATATCAAGGATAATAGAGTGTGTGTCCTATAACCTCTGTGTGTGTGTGTGTGTGTGCGCGCGCGCACGTGCTTGTGCGCATGCATGCACATATATATAGGCACATACACACACCACGCCCCAGTTACATCAAAGAAACAGCACACACTAACGACAGACACCAGAGAATTCAGTACACACCACACCACACCACACCACCACCGCACCAAAATCAACACTGCTAACCCCACACCTCACTCTTCCCTGACTCGTGCTCACGACCACACACCTTCCCCCCCAGCGTCCACTGTGCACTGTCCACATCACCAGCTGGCTCGCTTGATGCCCGACATCTGGTTGTAGTCGGCAAAATGGCGCCACATGATTCGACTCAGCCGCCATTTCTGCAAAACTCCGCGGGGTCGGGAGGTCAGAATGCAGCGAGAGCGAAGCCGCACATAGTTGCTGTCCCTGGGTAGGGCGGCTATTTCCATGTCGGCTATTTCCTGCCACACACAGCGCCACGAAACACGGGTTAGAATTGGACGGCTTCAGGCCAAAAGCTTTGTCAGTTAGGTAAAAAAGGTAAAGGTGTTTCCATAACCTACGTGGTATGTGGTTGTAAAAAGAAGAAGAAAAAAACCCAACAAAAACCAGCAAATAACATCTTCCCCCTCCCCCACCCCCACATACCCCCCCAAAAAAATGTACATTAAATTTTTTTTTTATATTCTTTTACATCGAGGATAATGGAATAAGCACTCTTGTGCTTTTCTTCATCTGGTCCGCGTGTGTATGCAGTTTTGTAAATATTGTCTGATCCCAGCAGCACACAATGGCCTTGGTGGATGTGGAAGTGTGTGTGTCCTATAAGCTATGTGGTGGTTGGACAGTGAGGCATCACAGACCTCAGCTTCTCTAGGGGCCGGCATATTGAGGGCTGGTGGCGCCCATCTCCTCTCCCTCGCTGCTTTACCTTCGCTGACTCTAAAAAAGGGCAGGTACCCATTGACAGCTGTGGGGGACTGTACTGAACCCAAGGTGCGAAAACGGTCACCCATCCAATTGGTAACCACGCTCAATGCTATTTAAAAAATTCTTTTTTCTTTTATATCGAGGATAACAGAATATGCACTCATGTGCTACTTACTGACCACTGAGCTATCCCTTCCCACCAATTAATAAATGTAAAAGACAAAGAGTAAGGGCCTAATAATATAATATAGATAGATACTAAGATAGATAACAGATAGATCTATAGATAGATAGGTAGACAGATAGGTAGATGGATAGGTGGATAGATAGATAGGTGGATAGATAGGTAGACAGATAGGTAGATAGGCAGATTGATAGGTAGATTGATAGGTAGATATATAGATAGGTAGAAAGGTAGTAGATAGATAGGTAGGTAGATAGGTAGGTAGATAGGTAGGTAGGTAGGTAGGTAGGTAGATAGGTAGGTAGGTAGATAGGTAGGTAGGTAGATAGGTAGGTAGGTAGATCTATAGACATACTAATAATAGGTAGATAGATATGTAGATAGATGAATAAGTAGGTAGATAGGTAGGTAGATAGATCTATAGGTAGGTAGATAGATCTATAGATAGGTGGATAGATAGGTAGATAGATATAGATAGATCTAAAGATTGATAGGTAGATAAATAGGTAGATAGGCAGATTGATAGATAGGTAGGTAGGTAGATAGATAGATCTATAGAAACTGACCTGAATCTCCCTGGGCAAAATGTTGTTTTTGCGAATGGAGTTGTAGCGCTGTCTGGACACGTTGAACTGTTTGACGCACTTCCTCCTCTTGACGTCGCGGATCATCTTCCAGTCCACGTAGTGCGTTCTGACACTTGTCTGCAGATGATTGGTCACAGTCAGGAAGGACTGAACCGCTCGACCAATCACAGCAGTCGCCATTTTGTCCTTTTACTGAAACAGTATATGAAAGTGCGTTGTGGTTTGTAATAGATTTTTTTTTTATAGTTTTTTTTAGTTTGTAATAGGTCTATATCTGAATTTCTTATAGTTTCAACTTTCATAATATGTATTGGTATAATCTATGATGACTGGTGACACTGTGATGCTGTATCACAGCTGCTTTATTTTTCTCTGGTTACTGTCAATGTCACTTGCTATACTTGCTTTCCTTGGATTTCTTTGTTTAGAACTATGAATTATGATTCATATTTCAGCAAATCATTAAATTTGCATGAAAAAAAGGCTTTTCCACATACTACATTGTAACTCTATTTCTAGCGATGCAAACTTCCTAATATTGTTCACATTTACAATCCTTGATAAAATTTGAATTTTTGAAATTTTGATAAGAACCCCCCCCCTTTCTCTCCCCCCCCCCCCCTCTCATCCTTTTGACCAACCTTCCCTTCCCTTCCAATTCCATACTTTTTTTTCTCTCCAGAATTTGCAAATATATAAGAATAATATTTTGAGTGAAACTGAACACAGAAATTATCTTACTCACTGACAGATAATTTAATAGTGGTTGGAAAATCTTACAAGATTCTGCAGGGCAATAACTGTTGAAATCTGCAGTACCATAATCATACACATAATACAAAAAGGTAAATTTATAAAGTATTTGTAACGTAAATATGACTTCATTGGTATTATAGACTCAATACAGTGATGCAATAAACACTTCATTAGGTCAATTAAACTTATAGAGCAAACTCTGAAACTGTTGACGTGTTGTCAAAGTGAAGAAATGCATTCTATCTGGTATTAAGTAAGTGACACTTATTTTTAAGCATAAAAACCAAATCATAGTGCATACTGGTATCTAGGCTAGATTATTAATCAAATAAATCAATGACCTTGACAGTTTTGCATAATAAACGATGCATCAGTAAGCTCTAGGCTACGATTACCAGGACACATTAAGAAATGCCACAGAGCATGATTTTATTTCAAAGAAGCGAGATGTCTGACACAATAAAGGAAAGCAATAAAAACTGATATTGGCTTTTAAAAACAAAAACAACCCATAACACAACTTGTAATGTAAGTCGACAGACGACATCCATTATTATCGAATAGAGTATCTCTTCAATTCAATTTTGAAATCAACCTCAACTGGAGGTAGCTCAGATTAAACTGGTATTCTGGGGACAGGTGCAATGTCTCTATAACACGCTGTAACTATAACAAGCAGCAAACATAACAAGTAGGATTGAAAAAATCATCTAATAGCTTACCTGACAATATCACTTTTGCTACACACACACACACACGCAGAGCAGACAACTCTTAAAAAAACGGAAGTTGATCAAGGGGACATCACTGCGACTTCATGTTTCAAAACACTGCCCCTATTACAAATGTGCCCCGGACAAATTTAGGAATACTGATGAAGAGCACGCTTACTTTCAGGGAATACATTTTTTAAATGAAAAAGAAAAGGTGTCATTTAGTTAGCTATAGATAACAAATGATCTTAAGATAATCAGCTTGATGATGTGAGGAGTTCCAATTTTAAACAACAATCATGGTTTGGGTGGTTTTTTTGGGGGGGGTGTGCGCGCGCAAAGCGTGTGTGCGTGCGGTGTGTGTGTGCGTGCGTGCGTGCGTGTGTGTGTGCGTGTGCGTGCGTCTGTGTGTGATTTTATCATTATCATTAATTTTATCATTATCATTCTTTTATTTCAAGAATAATGGAATAAGCACTTATTTGCTTTTTTTACATCCTGTTACCGTCCACATGCAGTTTTGTCATTCTTGGCACAATTAATGGCCTACTCTTCTGAGAAGTGGACCCAGTTTTAATATTATGCAAGGTGTGTGTGTGTGTGGGCGTGCATGCGTGCGTGTGTGTGTGTGAGTGCGTGCGTGTGTGTGGGCAGGTTTGTTTTTGTTGTTGTTATTGCTTGTTTGGCTGTTCTGCTTTAGGGTTTGTTTGTTTCCCCCCCCCCCCCCCCCCCCACTCCCGAGAAACTGTCTTAGTATGAGGGGTATTCAGATTCCACAGGCCAACATTTCACCCAGTGTGTACATACTGTCTCACAGTGATTCCCAGGTGGGATGGATGAGTGAGTGAGTCAGAGTGTGTGCACATTCTGGGTGACAGACAGACCCCCAGAGTGTTAAGCTGGGGAACGCACAACAACAACAACTATATAGTGGACCAGTGGTCTAGAGGTAACACGTCTGTCTAGAAAGCGAAAAGTCTGGGTCGGAGTGTGCGGTGGTTCGAATCCCGTTTGGGCCCAAAACTTTCCCCCCATTCATTAGACCATGAGGGTGGTCTGGGCGCTAGTCTTTCAAATGAGACGATAAACCGAGGTCCCGTGTGTTACACATTATTATTTAGTGCATAATAAAGAACCCATGGCAAAAAGACGATTGTCCCAGGCAAAATTCTGTAGAAAAAACCCCACTCTGATAGGGAAACAAAATATAGTTGCAGATGGAAAAAAAAACAAAAATATAATGAGTGGCGCTGCACTTGTGGCGATGCGCTCTCCCCATGGAGAACAGCCCGAATTTCACACAGAGAAATCTGCTGTGACATAAAGTGGTAATAAATCAATCAATCAGTCAATCAATCAATCCATGGATGATAGAAGGCACAATACTGATTTTGCACACACTTTCAAACCCAATTCAAGGCTAGTATATGATAGGATATAACAGGTCTGTCACACACCCCAAGGTTTTTTTTTCCTGCAGTAGAGGAGAGTTGTTTTGTCTTGTGACATCACCAGTGATGTATGTATATAATATATATATATACATTTTATTATTCTTTTATATATCATCACGTCGTCTTTTATATCGAGGATAATGGAATAAGCACTCTTGTGCTTTTTTTTTTTACAACCAGTTCCCGTGTGTACACAGTTTTATAAATCTTGTCATATGTTCCCACTAGCACACAATGGCCTACTCTTACGAAAAGCGGAACAGGATTTAACGTGCGTGCAAGATGTTCCGTGTATGCCCACAGGGCCTCTGTTTATAGTCTCATCCAAGGACTTTTGGGAAGAGTTGTGACATCAGCAGTGATGTAGAGTTGTCTTGTGACATCAGCAGTGATGTTGAATTATGTGACATCAGCAGTGATGTAGAATTGTTGTTATGTGACATCAGCAGTGATGTAGAGTTGTTGTTATGTGGCATCAGCAGTGATGCAGAGTTGTTGTTATGTGACATCAGCAGTGATGTAGAGTTGTTGTTATGTGACATCAGCAGTGATGTAGAGTTGTGACATCAGCAGTGATGTAGAGTTGTTGTTATGTGACATCAGCAGTGATGTAGAGTTGTTGTTATGTGACATCAGCAGCGATGTAGAGTTGTTGTTATGTGACATCAGCAGCGATGTAGCGTTGTTGTTATGTGACATCAGCAGTGATGTAGTTGTATGTCGTTGTTGTTAGTGACATCAGCAGCGATGTAGAGTTGTTGTTATGTGACATCAGCAGTGATGTCGAGTTGTTATGTGACATCAGCAGTGATGTATATTTTGTTGTTTAGTGACATCAGCAGTTGTTATGTGACATCAACAGTGATGTATTTATTTATTCTTTTATATCGAGGATAAATAATGGAATAAGCGCTATTGTGCTTTTTTTTTTACAACCAGTTCCCGTGTGTATACAGTTTTATAAATCTTGTCATCTGTTCCCACTGGCACACTATGGCCCACTCTTACGAGGAGCAGAGCAGGATTGAACGTGTGCGCAAGATGTTCTGCGTGCGTTCGGACACGAGACCTTGGTTTATAGTCTCATCCAAAGGATGTGTTGTGACATCAGCAGTGATGTAGAGTTGTTATGTGACATCAGCAGTGATGTAGAGTTGCTGTGTGACATCAGCAGTGATGCACAGTTATGTGACATCAGCAGTGATGTACAGTTATGTGACATCAGCAGTGATGTAGAGTTGCTGTGTGACATCAGCAGTGATGCACAGTTGTTATGTGACATCAGCAGTGATGTAGAGTTGTTATGTGACATCAGCAGTGATGTAGAGTTATGTGACATCAGCAGTGATGTAGAGTTGTTATGTGACATCAGCAGTGATGCACAGTTGTTATGTGACATCAACAGTGATGTAGAGTTGTTATGTGACATCAGCAGTGATGTAGAGTTATGTGACATCAGCAGTGATGTAGAGTTGTTATGTGACATCAGCGGTGATGTAGAGTTGTTATGTGACATCAGCGGTGATGTAGAGTTGTTTCTTTTTTATTTTTACATCGAGGATAATGGAATAAGCACTCGTGTGCTTTTTGCTTTTTTACATCCAGTCCCTGTGTGTATGCAGTTTCGTAAATGTTGTCATCTGTTCCCACAGGCACACATTTGTGGCATCAGCAGTTGAGCAGAGCTGTTTTGAGACAGAAGCAGGTTTCCCAAACCTCTTTGGACAGCATTGGTTTTTGGAACCGTTTTGGGACATAATCAGTTTGTTGTTTTTTTTTTTTTCCTTCTCATTTTAAATGGTGGGTGGGGAGGAGGGTGGTGGTGAGGGGTGGCTGTGGTTAGGTCAGGGGTTAGGTGGAGTTGGTGGTTTGTATGAAGTCTATCTGCATGTACTGTTTGTGTTTGTGTGGAGTTAGTTTGGTGACATCAAAATATGCTGCATACAGTGATCTGGTGACAGGAGCAGTTGAATGCAGATATGTTGTGACATAAGCAGATGTGCACACACACACACATCAAAAGAGAGAGAGAGAGAGAGAGAGAGAGAGAGAGAGAGAGAGAGAGAGAGAGAGAGAGATGCAAAAAAAATAAAAATCAACCAACAACTTTACAACAACACACACTGTACACAAGTGAAACAATACAACAACAACAACACCAACACCAACACACACACACACACACACAACACCAACACACACACACACACACCACACACACACACACACACCAACACCAACACACACACACACCAACACACCAACACACACACACACACACACACACACACACACACACATTCTCTCTCTCTCTCTCTCTTTCTCTCTCGCGCGTGCTTGCCAAAAAAAACTTCCACTGTAACCACAAAGTTTTATAAACAAGTTTATTCTCAAAAATGATCTTACAGCTTTTAGAAATAGAATGTGTATGCCAAACTCTCCCATTCACACCTACTCTCTCTCTCTCTCTCTCTCTCTCTCACACACACACACACACACACACACACACACACACACACACACACACACACACACACACACACAGGGCCTACATTCAGAGGACTATACAAGAACTGGTTACTGCTGAGCTAAAAGGTCAAAAAAAAAAAAAATCAAATCCATGATTTAGATCACAACCAACCACACTGTCACAGCGTCGACACACGACACGACATGACACGACATGACATATGACACGCCCATGACGCGATACAACCCTCTCTTCACATCCAGTCTCCTTGACAGCGCAGTCAAATAAACACCACACACAATCTTTCTATCTCTACATCCTGTGTCAATTCTAAAGGGCAGGGTTCGTGGGTGGGGGTGGGGGATGGGGGAGGAGGAAGGGGGGTGGGGGAGGAGGTGGGGGGGACTTCTGTGTGTGTGTCTAAAATCACTTTTTGGGGAAAAGGTTATAACACAAAGCTAACGATTCCATTCCATTTTTTGTGAATTTCATTCGGTTCGTAACATTGACAAAGTTTTTTTTGGTGTTTTTTAAAAATAAATCCGTTAATAAAAAAAATGGTCCATCATTTTGAGTAAAGTATGAAAACTGGTGTGAAGGTAGGTAGGTAAATCAAAAAGATTCCATTTTATTTTTGTGAAATCATTCAGTTCATATCTGACAGAATATAGGCTTAAAAAAAAAAAAATCCATAAATCAAAAATGGTCCATCATTTTGAGTAAGGTATGAAATCCGCGCAGTTTAGTATGGTATCAGGATATTTTAGATAAACAAATAAAAAACAAAATGAACCCTCTGGTTTCTCTGACAAAAGTCTACATCATTACAGAAATAAGAAATAAACAGGTCAATAAAGAAATAGATAAAACAAATCAATCCTTTTTTTTCCGGTAGCAAAGTCTGTCCACTTGCTATGGCAATTTAGCAATTCATAAAAACACTTCACAAAATATTCCTGAAACACGACTCTTCTTTAAAAAAATTTTTTTTTAAAGAAAAATCTTTTTTTTAAAAAAAAAAAGGGGGGGGGGGGGAGGGACAGTGTGCTCCTGATTCTGTCCTTTATAAATAAGTTTCGAAACATAACCGTGCGCTTCATTTTCATTATCATAACTCTCTACGTCACTTTCAGAAGCCTCACTCACTCTGGATGAACTTTATCTAACACTTCTGTTTCAATTCTTGAAGCCTTGGGAGCAAGCACAGAGTTAAAACAGCAAAAGAGCTGAAAACTCCGGTGTTCACCTGGTTTAAAGTTGAACACACTTACGTTCACCTGGTTTAAAGTTGAACACACTTACGTTCACTGTTCAGGTGTTCACCTGGTTTAAAGTTGAACACACTTACGTTCACTGTTCACCCACGCTGGTGGTAACTGAAGCCAAAGAAACATTCTTCAGTCTTTCTCTCCAGCATTCTTTTTTTTTTTCTGACCTAACTGATGTACAAACATTTTTGTTTATGTTTTTGGATTTTCCCCCCACTTATCCACAACCTAACTATCAGTCTGCCTTCTTCCCCTGCGGAGGGTATTTCTTCTACATAACGAGAGTAACAAGCTTTATCAGTCTGCCTCCTTCCCTTACTTCTACATAACGAGAGTAACAAGCTTTATCAGTCTGCCTCCTTCCCTTACTTCTACATAACGAGAGTAACAAGCTTTATCAGTCTGCCTCCTTCCCTTACTTCTACATAACGAGAGTAACAAGCTTTATCAGTCTGCCTCCTTCCCTTACTTCTACATAACGAGAGTAACAAGCTTTATCAGTCTGCCTCCTTCCCTTACTTCTACATAACGAGAGTAACAAGCTTTATCAGTCTGCCTCCTTCCCTTACTTCTACATAACGAGAGTAACAAGCTTTATCAGTCTGCCTTCTTCCCTTGCAGGGCTACAGATCACTTCTCCACAATGCATCTTCAGGCTGGGGCATAGAGCTGCAGACTTTTACAGGGAAAGGTCTTCCATAACCTACACGGCACTGGAGAAGCAAGCTGTCAGAGACCTCAGCTTCTCTAGGGGCCAGCATGTTGAGGGCAGCGGCGCCCATCTCCTCTCCCTCGCTGCTTTACCTTCCCTGACCCCTAAGGAGGGCAGGTACCCATTGACAGCTGGGTGAACTGGGGGGACTGTACTGAAACCAAAGCACAAGAACTCCCAAATCCAATACTTTATTATCTCCGAGGCAGAGAAATTCCCGACAATGGACTGGACACAGGTGTCCATTTTTGAGCGAGACTGTCTCCCCAACGTGGTTGAGAGGTAACCACACTTTTTTTTTTCCTTTAAAAAAAATTTTTTTTTTAGGTAAACCACACTCAGCTTTGGGCGACCAAACTTCTCTGACCACTGAGCTATCCAGTCCCCTCTTGCAGATTTTTCCAGGTGTCTTAACATCGCTTCTGTCTCTCGCCTTTCTTTCTCTCTCTCTCTGTCTGTCTGTCTGATGCCCCCAGAAGATTTTCCTGCACCTGACTGCTTGGCTCTGGGAAGGAGAGAGAAAGAAAGAGAAGATGGCTGCTGTCAGAGTTCAAAGGTGACCTAGCTGAACCCCCAACCTCCGTTTGTGAGGAGGAAATGCAGTGACCCCAGAGAGCCACAGCCGCTACGCTCATACCACCAGCCGTGAGTTATTCCACATCGCCACCGTCATGACGAGAAAAAAAAGAAGAAAAAAGGTCTGGTTTGTACATCGCTAGGGAAATAAAACAGAACACTGCCACAGCACAGTCAGACAGACAGTCAGTGAATCAGTCAGTCAGTGAATCAGTCAGACAGACAGACAGTCACTCAGTCAGTCAGACAGACAGACAGTCACTCAGTCAGTCAGACAGACAGACAGTCACTCAGACAGACAATCAGACAGACAGACAGTCAGACAGACAGACAGTCAGACAGTCAGTCAGTCAGTCAGTGAATCAGTCAGACAGACAGACAGTCACTCAGACAGACAATCAGACAGACAGACAGTCAGACAGACAGACAGTCAGTCAGTGAATCAGTCAGTCAGTGAATCAGTCAGACAGACAGACAGTCACTCAGTCAGTCAGACAGACAGACAGTCACTCAGACAGACAATCAGACAGACAGACAGTCAACAGACAGACAGTCAACAGTCAGTTCTGTCAGTCAGTGAAATCAGTCCCCAGACAGACAGACAGCTCACTCAGACAGACAATCAGACAGACAGACAGCAACAGACAGACAGTCTAGTCAGTGAATCAGTCAGACATGCAATCAGTCAGACAGACAGACAGTCATCCATCAGTCAGTCAGACAGACAGACAGTCACTAGATCAGACAGTCAGACAGACATGACAGTCAGTCAGATCAGACAGTCAGACAGTCAGTCAGTCAGTCAGTGAATCAGTCAGACAGACAGACAGTCAGTGAATCAGTCAGTCAGTGAATCAGTCAGACAGACAGACAGTCACTCAGTCAGTCAGAGACAGACAGTCACTCAGACAGACAATCAGACAGACAATCAGACAGACAATCAGCAGCAGACAGACAGTCAGACAGTCAGACAGCAGACAGTCAGTCAGTCAGACAGACAGTCACTCAGTCAGTCAGACAGACAGACAGTCACTCAGTCAGTCAGATCACAGACAAGACAGTCAACAGTCAGTCAGACAGTCAGTCAGTCAGTCCCTCTGACCATCAATCCGTCCGTCCATCTGTCAGTCCATCAGTCAGTCAGTCAGTCAATCAGTCAGTCAATCAGTCAGTCCGCCTTGCACACACAAAGGGCGATGCTGTGGATGACTGATTCAGTTAAACAATCCTGCAGGGTTCTGTACAGTCAGCCCTGAGGGCCATGACAGGCAGGCAGGAAGCCCCACACCCCGCCCTGACCTGTCTGTGTTTTCCAACATTTACTTGCATATACAGTCCCATTCAGTCTGACTGTGCATATACACACAGTCCCCATTCACTCTGTACTGTGCATATACACACAGTCCCCATTCACGCTCTGTACTGTGCATATACACACAGTCACCACTCATGTCTGGACATAACAGAAAGCCTGACAGACCCAAGGTTGTACCAAAGCCTTATAGACAACAACGTTGTACCAAAGCCTGATACACACAACGTCGTACCAAAAGCAGGGCAGACACAACACAGTACAAAACCCATTGTACAGTCCTCACCTACGCTACTTCCAGCTGTCAATCAACTGTAACCGCTCTACAGCCAGGTAGATAACGACGACGCTATATTCTGGAAACAGACAAAGGGGAAAAACACCACGACAGACACCACGACAGACCGTACCCAAAACAGGAGAAGAAAACAGCAGCAGAGGAGGTCAGCTCAGCTCAGCTCAGCTCAGCTCAGCTCAGCGTGGGTCCATGGCCTCAACAGTCCACACTCTCGGGTTATTCAGCCACAAAATTAACAAGTTTCGTTTTTAATTTACTTCAAACACACGATAGGAGACATCAGCACTTTGGCCATAAAAAACATCAGGGCTTCTGTTTGACTTACTGAAGTCAGCAATACGTCAATTCACTGAAGAAGACGGAACGAATACAGACAAACACGCACACAACACACACACACCAACTTCAAACACAACAACAGTGTGACCAAAAACACAATGACATGTACTATATATATGTATATATATTTACATAACACAATGAACGATTTAGAATCCAGATATGACATTAGTATGATAATCATAGAACTCTCAAACCAAACAAAAACCAAACAAAATCCCCAGTCTACACTGACAGATATGCCACTGCATGATGTACAATATCTAGGAATCTACACTCCGAGTTGACGGCGTTGTTATTACAGCACAAACTGTCAGACAGACCAGCAATAACGAATTCACGACAAAAAAGCAATTAGTTACCGCCATACATCTCTGAAAGCAAGGGGAGAGCACTGACATTTGGTATATAGTCTACAAAAATACCCCAAAAGAACCAACCAAAAAAGCACCCCCCCCCCTCCCCCAAAAAAGCCCCCCCTCCCCCTCCCCCCAAAAACCCCACAACAAAACCCCAACTCTAGTGCAGCAAAGTTTGCACCTTTCACATACACATGCATGCACTCACGTGCACACACACACACAACGTGTGCGCACCACACACACACACACAACACACACAACCCTCCCCCCAACACACACACACAACACACACACACCCCCCTCCCCCCAACAACACCCACACACACAACACACACACTCCCCCCAACACACACACACACACACACAACACCCCCCCCCCCCTCCCCCCCAACAACACACGCACACACACACAACACACACGCACAACCCCCCCCCCCCCCACACACACGTTGATGCCATGAGAGAACAGAGGACTAGCCACTACCACTGTGGACTGTACACACAATCAGTTCATAGGTGGGCTCATTTGGCAAAACCAACAATTTTCTTTTTGTTTTTTTTCGTAAAGCTCGTTTTCGATAGTTTGATGATAAACAACACGATCCACAACAACGAACGTTCACACACGCACCACCCTCTAACAACGAACACGCTTCCATATCAACACAAACTTCACAAAACACAATCTGAATACCGATATATATATAAGAAACAACCCCCCCAAAAAGTGACCAAACTTTAAATAAAAATGCTAGGTTCCCTTCAAACAATCTAACAAATAGCAAGATCAATTATCTAACAAACGGTAAGATTAATTTCTGGAAAAATTAAATCCTGCTGGGAAAAGCAATCCCTCTACTTTCAAAACAAGCCTCAAACTTAACTGACACTCTGAACACCAACAATGTATATATAAAAAAAAAACCCCAAAAAACTGACCAAACTTTTTTAAACAAAAATGCTAGGTTCCGTTAAATCAAACAATCTAACAAATGGCAACAGGAATTTTTTTGTAAAGCTGAATTAAATCATGCTGGGAACAGCAATCCCTCTACTTTCGAGACAAGCTTCAAAATTCACTGACACTCTAAACAGCAATATATAAAAAAACAAACCAGAAAAAATGGACAAAACTTAAAACCCAAAAAACAGCTAGGTTCTGTCAAAACAATCTAACAAACAGTAACGCTAATTTCTGGAAAGTTCAAGTCCTGCTGGGAAAAAGCAATCTCTCTAGTTTTGAAACCAAAATGGCAATCTAAGCCGTTACAGTACAAATCCGCATGGAGAGAAAGTGCTGGTGATTGGTCAGTCAGTACTGAACAAGTTCTCGCTACCTTCTTTGATATACTAATAAACCAACACACACACAGAGCACTATAACTCCACACACAGTTAATCAATTAATTAATCAATCAACGCGTTAACGCAGGAATACTTTACGGTAAGACATGGTTTTTTTACTACGTTCGCTTTTTAAATAATTTTTTTTATAACACCCCCTAAAAAAAGACATAAAACTAAAAGAGTCTTCACAAAAAAAAAGAAAAAAAAAAAGTCTCGGACACAAAACAGGGGGCTGGTGGTGACGACTACAGCGAGGTGAGGGGAGTTAAGTACCACGGGTTGAAGTTCGGTTCTCTCCCTGTCCACTTTACACAACAGCAGGAGAAAGGGGAGGGGGGGGGGGGGGGGGTCACCACATCTTCAGTAAGCAGCATCATATATAGATATATATCTTTCTAGGCAGCAACTTCAATGACTTAACTTAAAACGCATGAAGAAAAAAAAAATTATTAAAATAATCAACAACAACAAAAAAGACAGAAAAAACATCTTTTAAAAATTGAAAAAAAGTATTTAAAAAAATCAGGAGCTTGGACATGTAAAGAAAAAGGCATCAACGTTGACTGCCAGTCAACATGGCAAAGAGAGAGAGAGACAGAGACACAGAGAGAGACAGAGACAGAGACAGAGAGAGAGACACAGACAGACAGAGACAGAGACAGAGAGAGAGACAGAGAGAGAGAGACAGAGAGAGAGAGACAGAGAGAGAGAGAGAGAGACACAGAGAGAGAGAGAGAGAGAGAAAGTTTGTACAGTGTGAAGTCTCCCTCATGTAATACACACCACCATACATCACACAACACAACATACAACAAAACATAATCTTACACACACCCAACATATCACTACACGACACAAACTCACACAACACGACATACAACAAAACATAATCTTACACACACACAACATATCACTACACAATACAAACTCACACAACACGATACAAACAAACACGAGAACGCATCTCGCCACAACACAAGCTCACACAACACACAACACCAGGACACATTACATGTATACGACATAAACTTGCACGACACGAAGTGTGACACATCACACTGACACAACGCAAACGTGACACACCACAAAATCACACTACACAAACATTATGACATTTAGACAAGGACACAAATACTGACACAACACAATACGACACATCACACTATAACACAAACATGACAATCGCACACAAACATGATACGTAACACTACACACAAACATGACATCACACCGCAACACAAACACACTACGACACACAAACAACAAAAACATATTAAGACAACACAAACACAACATATACCATGACAAAACACACACTCACACAACACACATGATGACAACACACACACACATGACAACACACACACACACAAACACGACAACACACACATGAACACACACACTCACTTGAACCCAGCCCTCTTTGATTTTCAAGGTATTTACAATGTTGAAGCAGATGTGAGAGAGAGAGAGAGAGAGAGAGAGAGAGAGAGAGAGAGAGAGAGAGAGAGAGAGAGAGAGAGAGAGAGAGTGACATCAAATTCACACCAATCCATATAACATTAATTATCATTAATTATCATAATCAATGCCACTTTAGGTACGGGACAAAGACAAAATCAAACCAATCAATCAATCAATCCCCAACCCTTCTGATGCATGCTGGGAGTCCACACAAAAGGTCGAAGGGGAGAAAAACAACAACAACCCAACAACACCCCCCCCACCACCAAAAATATCACTCGTGTTTCTTCATTTGAAGAAGTGTCACCAGGCAGGGAAACCAACCGCTTTGAGACACGTGAAACGCGAGTGACTCCAGCCAGCACCTAGGACAACCATGGCGCTCCACCAGGAAAAGAGTCGCTTAGCACATTACCTAATTTGGCGCTAGGAGCCATTAAAGGCAGGTGGGGGTCAAGTTGTCAATGTTGAGATTTTGATCGATAAACCGTATCTGTTTTTCTATCTTGTAATGAAATATCAAGACATAATTTTTTATTGCTTTTGCTTTGAAATGTGTTTTGAAAATACCCAAGCCCTCATTCCGATAACCTGTTACTAAAATAAACTTGCCCGTTTCTCATTTTGTCCCATCCTGCAGTCTGTCATTTCAATTTGTAATAACTCTGCACAGAATTGTCCGATTTTCAATCTGTTATTTGTATTGTATAGCCATTTTATTGTATATTAATAACCTGTGAATAACTAAAAAATTGACCTCTGGTGCGATGCGACTCCTGATGTGGTGGAGCGTCACATTTAGCCTGACGGCTGGCACCCCTCAAACATGTGATGCGGATCAATCACCACCACAGAAATCAC
>CM060350.1:1147703-1159218 GCA_030674155.1 Stramonita haemastoma
GTTAGTGTTTGAACCTGGAGAGAGAGAGAGAGAGAGAGATGATGGTTTGTTGTTAGTGTTTGAACCTGGAGAGAGAGAGAGAGAGAGAGAGAGAGATGATGGTTTGTTGTTAGTGTTTGAACCTGGAGAGAGAGAGAGAGATGATGGTTTGTTGTTAGTGTTTGAACCTGGAGAGAGAGAGAGAGAGAGAGATGATGGTTTGTTGTTAGTGTTTGAACCTGGAGAGAGAGAGAGAGAGAGATGATGGTTTGTTGTTAGTGTTTGAACCTGGAGAGAGAGAGAGAGATGATGGTTTGTTGTTAGTGTTTGAACCTGGAGAGAGAGAGAGAGAGAGAGAGAGAGAGATGATGGTTTGTTGTTAGTGTTTGAACCTGGAGAGAGAGAGAGAGAGAGAGAGAGATGATGGTTTGTTGTTAGCGTTTGAACCTGGAGAGAGAGAGAGATGATGGTTTGTTGTTAGCGTTTGAACCTGGAGAGAGAGAGAGAGGATGGTTTGTTGTCAGCGTTCATTTATAGTTTTATTCTGACTGATGAACCAGCATGAACATGCAGGGGGGCACTGGAGACAGACAGAGAGAGAGAGAGATGATGGTTTGTTGTTAGTGTTTGAACCTGGAGAGAGACAGAGAGAGATGATGGTTTGTTGTTAGCGTTTGAACCTGGAGAGAGAGAGAGAGAGATGATGGTTTGTTGTTAGCGTTTGAACCTGGAGAGAGAGAGAGAGATGATGGTTTGTTGTTAGCGTTTGAACCTGGAGAGAGAGGAGGGGAGAGATGATGGTTTGTTGTTAGTGTTTTGAACCTGGAGAGAGGAGAGAGAGAGATGATGGTTTGTTGTTAGGTTTGAACCTGGAGAGAGAGAGAGACAGAGAGAGATGATGGTTTGTTGTTAGGTTTGAACCTGGAGAGAGAGAGAGACAGAGAGAGATGATGGTTTGTTGTTAGGTTTGAACCTGGAGAGACAGGAGAGAGAGAGAGATGATGGTTTGTTGTTAGTGTTTGAACCTGGAGAGAGAAGAGAGAGACAGAGAGAGAGATGATGGTTTGTTTTAGTGTTTGAACCTGGAGAGAGAGAGAGAGAGGATGGTTTGTTGTCAGCGTTCATTTATAGTTTTATTCTGACTGATGAACCAGCATGAACATGCAGGGGGGCAGGTTCGAACCTGGAGACACAGCGAGAGAGAGATGACAGTTGGTTAACTGTTTGATTCTGACTGATAGTGATGACAGTTCACTGTTGTTGTTCAAACCTAGGACAGCAGGGAGAGACAGAGAGAGGGTGGTTTTGGTAACTGTTTGATTCTGACTGATGGTGATGATAGTTCATTAACCCTGGTAACTGTTTGATTCTGACTGATGGTGATGATAGTTCATTAACCCTCTTGCATTCAGATTCTCTGAACACAAACTGCCCCCAGATTTCGCATTCCATCACAAAATCAGGTCAGGCACACTACATGCTCGCTTCACAATGTAGTGGTCACCACTAACAAAAACAAAGCTAAACCATCTCCCCTCACTCCGCCACACTCCCCCACCAACTCCACTCACCATCTTCAGTCAGGGGCGTGGGCTGGGAGCCTCCCTGCCCTCCCTCCACTTACAGTGAGTGGTGTGCACTGACAAATCTTGACAGTCACCACCAACAAAAACAAAGCTAAACCATCTCCCCCCCCCCCCCACTCACTCCACTTACAGTGAGTGGTGTGCACTGACAAAGCTTACAGTCACCACCAACAAAAACAAAGCCAAACCATCTCCCCCCCCCCACTCACTCACTATTTCACAGTCAGAGTATGGGGACTGGGATTTGGCTGTTCCAGAACTCCCTCCCCCTCCCCATACTTTACAGTCAGTGGTGCACCACTAATCAAAACAAAAACTAAACCAAACCATCTCCCCCCCCTTCCCCACCACACACCCATCCGTCCAAAACTCCCCCCACTCACCATCTTACAGTCAGAGTGTGGCACCATGGCTGTCCAGAACTCCCTCCACTCCCTCCCCCCCTTCACCACCCCCTCCCCACCCCCCCCTCCCTTCCCACCCCCAACCCCCACTCCACTCCCTCCTTCCACCCCCACCCACCCTCCCTTCCACCCACACCCCCCACACCCACCCAACACCACCCCACTCACTCACCAACTTCACAGTCTGGGGGTGTGGGGCTGGGGACTTGGCTGTTCCAGGAATCTCCCTCCACTCCCTCAACTGCACTCCCCCTCCCTTCCACCCCCACCCTCCCTCCACTCCACCCCCACCCCACTCACACCCCCACTCACCATCTTCACAGTCGGGGGTGTGTGGCTGTGACTTGGCTGTTCCAGGAATCTCCCTGCCATCCAGGTCAGCACACCAGCAGGTGCTGGTTCCCGGGTGACCTCTGCACTGCAGACTGTCGTAGTCCCCCTGCGCTGTGCAGCGAGGCACGAACGTCCCGTACACGTAGCGACTCGTCTCTCGCAGCTGCTGGCACGGGGTCGCCGGGTCGGGGGACGCTCCTGGTGTGAGGTCAGAGGTGAGAGGTCGGTGGGGGTTAGTTTGTTGTTGAGTTTGTTTTTTTTTTTTTGGTTTTTCTTAAGAACTTTTTTTTTTTTTTTTTAATTTCATTTTTTTTGGGTTACAGTTATACAAAATGAAACATTTATAAATGGTTTTGTTGACACTGAAGGCGAAACAAAGAAAAAGCAAGAAAGAAAGAAAGAAAGAAAGAAAGAAAAAATGCATCACGCTGCAGTTAAGCGCCTGACAAGTCAGGCCCAGCGCATCCAACTCTGCCATGGGAGAGAGAGAGAGAGCATTGTTATCTGTGCAGTCTTTCCAGATAAAACAGGAAGGGCAGAGGAATGGACCAAGAAGACAGAAGAAAAGAGACAAGAAGACGGAGGTGACAGGAAGAAAAGGAACAAGGCAGAAACACAGAGAGGGATAGAAAAGAGGGAAATTCTTAACAGAAGGTGGGGACGCTGTTTTTACGGACAGCCCCCTCCCCCCAAACATCCCAACACGAAAAATGGAAAAGAATGCTTTCATGCTCATAGGACAGACAACAGTTGCTGATTGAGCGCTGAACAAAGCAGAAAGCTAAAGAAGAAGAAGAAGTAGAAGTAGAAGTAGAAGAGGAAGAAGAAGAAAAGAAGTAGAAGTAGAAGAAGAAGAAGAATTGTGAAGAAGAAGAAGAAGAATTGTGAAGAAGAAGAAGAAGAGGAAGAGGAAGAAGAAGAAGAAGAATTGTGAAGAAGAAGAAGAATTGTGAAGAAGAAGAAGAAGAATTGCGAAGAAGAAGAATTGCGAAGAAGAAGAATTGCGAAGAAGAAGAATTGCGAAGAAGGAAGAAGAAGAAGAAGAAGAAGACGAATTGTGAAGGAGAAGAAGAAGAAGAAGAAGAAGTAGAAGAAGAAGAAGAAGAAAAAGTAGAAGAAGAAGAAGTAGAAGAAGAAGAAGAATTGTGAAGAAGAAGAATTGCGAAGAAGAATTGCGAAGAAGAAGAAAAAGAAAAAAAGAAGAAGAAGAAAAAGAAGACAAAGAAGAAGAAGAATTGCAAAGAAGAAGAAGAAGAAGAAGAAGAAGAAGAAAGAAGAATTCGAAGAAGAAGAAGAAGAAGAAGAAGAATTGCGAAGAAGAATTGCGAAGAAGAAAGAAAAGAAGAAGAAGAAGAAGAAAGAAGAAGAAGAAGAGAAGAAGAAGAAGAAAGATGAAGAATTGCAAGAAGAAGAAGAAGAAGAATTGTGAAGAAGAAGAAGAAGAAAAAGAAGAAGAAGAAGAAGAAGAAGAAGAAGAGAAGAAGAAGAAGAAGAAGAGGAAGAAGAAGACGAATTGCGAAGAAGAAGAGAAGAAGAAGAAGAAGAAGAAGAAGAAAGAAGAAGAAGAAGAAGAAAGATGAAGAATTGCAAAGAAGAAGAAGAAGAAGAATTGTGAAGAAGAAGAAGAAGAAAAAGAAAGAAGAAGAAGAAGAAGAACTGCGAAGAAGAACTGCGAAGAAGAAGAAAAAAGAAGAAGAAGAAAAAGAAGACAAAGAAGAAGAAGAAGAAGAAGAAAGGAGGGGGGATAATTACCTGGCTTGACCACAACGCGCACATCGGAGGTGGACTTGTGTCCCCCTGTGTCGGTCACCACCAGGGTGAAGGTGTAGTCCCCCATCTGAAGGTTGCTCAGCTGAACACACACGGTGCGCACCCCCTGTCAACACACACCACACACACAATGACTGATCGATTACCTGACAGATTCACTGACTGATTGATTCACTGACTGACAGATTCATTGACTGATTGATACACTGACTGACAGATTCATTGACTGATTGATACACTGACTGACAGATTCACTGACTGATTGATTCACTGACTGACAGATTCATTGACTGATTGATACACTGACTGACAGATTCATTGACTGATTGATTCACTGACTGACAGATTCACTGACTGATTGATTCACTGACTGACAGATTCATTGACTGATTGATACACTGACTGACAGATTCATTGACTGAGATTGATTGATTCACTGACTGACAGATTCATTGACTGATTGATTCACTGACTGACAGATTCACTGACTGATTGATTCACTGACTGACAGATTCATTGACTGATTGATTCACTGACTGACAGATTCACTGACTGACAGATTCACTGACTGATTGATTCACTGACTGATTAACTGACAAACGGACTGACTGACTAACAGACAGACTGACAAACGGACTGACTGACTGATGGCTAAACACAGAGACAAACACACATCCAACACTAGACAGATTAACAGCCAACACACTAACAGATTAACAGCCTAACACATAGACAGATTAACAGCCAAACACATAGACAGATTAGTAACACATGACGATAACACCAAACATAGACAGATTAACAGCAACCACGTCGCCATAGAACACACACTAGACAGATTAACAGCCAAACACATAGACAGATTAACAGCCAAACACAAGACAGATTAACAGCCTAACACACAAAGATTAACAGCCAAACACATAGACAGATTAACAGCCAAACACATAAGATAACACCTAACACATAGACAGATTAACAGCCAAACACATAGACAGATTAACAGCCAAACACATAGACAGATTAACAGCCAAACACATAGACAGATTAACAGCCTAAACACATAGACAGATTAACAGCCTAACACATAGACAGATTAACAGCCTAACACATAGACAGATTAACAGCCAACACAAACAGATTAACAGCCTAACAGCACTAACAGATTAACAGCCTAACACATAACAGATTAACAGCCTAACACACTAACAGATTAACAGCCTAACACATAGACAGATTAACAGCCTAACACATAACAGATTAACAGCCTAACACACTAACAGATTAACAGCCAACACACTAACAGATTAACAGCCTAACACATAGACAGATTAACAGCCAAACACATAGACAGATTAACAGCCTAACACATAGACATAACAGCCAAACACAAGATTAACAGCCAAACACATAGACAGATTAACAGCCTAACACATAGACAGATTAACAGCCAAACCAAAGATTAACAGCCAAACACATAGACAGATTAACAGCCTAACACATAGACAGATTAACAGCCTAACACACTAACAGATTAACAGCCAAACACATAGATAGATTAACAGCCAAACACATAGACAGATTAACAGCCTAAACACATAACAGATTAACAGCCAAACACATAGACAGATTAACAGCCTAACACATAGACAGATTAACAGCCAAACACATAGACAGATTAACAGCCAAACACATAGACAGATTAACAGCCTAACACATAGACAGATTAACAGCCTAAACACACTAACAGATTAACAGCCTAACACATAGACAGATGATTAACAGCCAAACACATAGACAGATTAACAGCCAAACACATAGACAGATTAACAGCCTAACACATAGACAGATTAACAGCCAAACACATAGACAGATTAACAGCCTAACACATAGACAGATTAACAGCCAAACACATAGACAGATTAAAAGCCTAACACATAGACAGATTAACAGCCTAACACACTAACAGATTAACAGCCTAACACATAGACAGATTAACAGCCTAACACACTAACAGATTAACAGCCAAACACATAGACAGATTAACAGCCAAACACACTAACAGATTAACAGCCTAACACATAGACAGATTAACAGCCTAACACATAGATTAACAGCCAAACACATAGACAGATTAACAGCCTAACACATAGACAGATTAACAGCCTAACACATAGACAGATTAACAGCCAAACACATAGACAGATTAACAGCCTAACACATACACAGATTAACAGCCAAACACATACACAGATTAACAGCCAAACACACTAACAGATTAACAGCCAAACACATAGACAGATTAACAGCCTAACACATAGACAGATTAACAGCCAAACACACTAACAGATTAACAGCCAAACACATAGACAGATTAACAGCCTAACACACTAACAGATTAACAGCCTAACACATAGACAGATTAACAGCCTAACACACTAACAGATTAACAGCCAAACACATAGACAGATTAACAGCCTAACACACTAACAGATTAACAGCCTAACATATAGACAGATTAACAGCCTAACACATAGATTAACAGCCAAACACATAGACAGATTAACAGCCTAACACATAGACGGATTAACAGCCAAACACATAGACAGATTAACAGCCTAACACATAGACAGATTAACAGCCTAACACATAGACAGATTAACAGCCAAACACATAGACAGATTAACAGCCTAACACATAGACAGATTAACAGCCAAACACATAGACAGATTAACAGCCAAACACATAGACAGATTAACAGCCAAACACATAGACAGATTAACAGCCAAACACACTAACAGATTAACAGCCTAACACATAGATTAACAGCCAAACACATAGATTAACAGCCAAACACATAGACAGATTAACAGCCAAACACATAGACAGATTAACAGTTTAACACATAGACAGATTAACAGCCAAACACATAGACAGATTAACAGCCAAACACATAGACAGATTAACAGCCAAACACATAGACAGATTAACAGCCAAACACATAGACAGATTAACAGCCAAACACATAGACAGATTAACAGCCAAACACATAGACAGATTAACAGCCAAACACACTAACAGATTAACAGCCTAACACACTAACAGATTAACAGCCAAACACATAGACAGATTAACAGCCAAACACATAGACAGATTAACAGCCTAACACACTAACAGATTAACAGCCAAACACATAGACAGATTAACAGCCAAACACATAGACAGATTAACAGCCAAACACACTAACAGATTAACAGCCAAACACATAGACAGATTAACAGCCAAACACATAGACAGATTAACAGCCAAACACATAGACAGATTAACAGCCTAACACACTAACAGATTAACAGCCAAACACATAGACAGATTAACAGCCAAACACATAGACAGATTAACAGCCAAACACATAGACAGATTAACAGCCTAACACATAGACAGATTAACAGCCAAACACACTAACAGATTAACAGCCAAACACATAGACAGATTAACAGGCAAACACATAGACAGATTAACAGCCAAACACATAGACAGATTAACAGCCTAACACATAGACAGATTAACAGCCAAACACATAGACAGATTAACAGCCAAACACATAGACAGATTAACAGCCAAACACATAGACAGATTAACAGCCAAACACATAGACAGATTAACAGCCTAACACATAGACAGATTAACAGCCAAACACATAGACAGATTAACAGCCAAACACATAGACAGATTAACAGCCAAACACATAGACAGATTAACAGCCTAACACATAGACAGATTAACAGCCAAACACATAGACAGATTAACAGCCAAACACATAGACAGATTAACAGCCAAACACATAGACAGATTAACAGCCAAACACATAGACAGATTAACAGCCTAACACATAGACAGATTAACAGCCTAAACACATAGACAGATTAACAGCCTAACACATAGACAGATTGATTAACAGCCAAACACATAGACAGATTAACAGCCTAACACATAGACAGATTGATTAACAGCCAAACACATAGACAGATTAACAGCCTAACACATAGACAGATTGATTAACAGCCAAACACATAGACAGATTAACAGCCAAACACATAGACAGATTAACAGCCAAACACATAGACAGATTAACAGCCAAACACATAGACAGATTAACAGCCAAACACATAGACAGATTAACAGCCAAACACATAGACAGATTAACAGCCTAACACACTAACAGATTAACAGCCTAACACATAGACAGATTAACAGCCAAACACATAGACAATAACACCCAAACACATAGACAAAACAGCTAACACACAGTCAACAGCAAAACACACAACAAACAAAAAAACAAAACCGGGCAGACAACACAAACAACCCAAACAAAACATACTGCCAAACACAGAATAACAGCCAAACAAACAGCCAAACACAGAATAACAGCCAAACAAACAGCCAAACACAGAATAACAGCCAAACAAACAGCCAAACACAGAATAACAGCCAAACAAACAGCCAAACACAGAATAACAGCCAAACAAACAGCCAAACACAGAATAACAGCCAAACAAACAGCCAAACACAGAATAACAGCCAAACAAACAGCAAACACAGAATCAGAGCGTAGAATTGGCAGAGAAAAAAAAAGAGGAAAGTAAGCCGGGGTCCAGGGGCCGCTTAGGCCCCGGTGGGGTGCAGGGGCAAAGCCCCGCTGGGGGTCCAGGGGGGCGAAGCCCCCCGGCCGAAAATGAATTTTAGCATTTTAAAGGCAATTTGGAGGCCTCTCCAGGCACCACTTTGAGCAATGTGTGTGTGTGTGTGTGTGTGTGTGTGTGTGTGTGTGTGTGTGTGTGTGTGTGTGTGTGTGTGTGTGTGTGTGTGTGTGTGTGAGTGAGAGAGACAGACAGACACAGACTCAGACTGTTACTGTTAGACCTTCCATAAAGAACCACCAGAGTATGTCAAACTTGTTTTAAAAAGATCCCTTCTGGGTAGCCCTAACATAAGTTTGTGTGTACAACTATGATGGTTATTGGAAAACATGGAGAGAGTGAGAGAGACAGAGACAGACAGACAGACAAAAACAGTGGGTGAGAGAAATGAGGACATAAACATCCAGGAAAAGCACTTTTTCCTGAAATGTAGTGGGGGTCCAGGGGGCATTGCCCCCTTGTGGGGTCAAGGGGCAGAGCCCCTTGTGGGGGTCAGGGGGCAACGCCCCCTGAAGCTGAAGGTTTTTTGACAATTCTAGCCTGTTTAACGGCCTCTCCTTGAACTAATTTCAGTTTTCATACAAAGCAATTTCTGCCCTAAAATAAGCTTTCCAAGTATGACTTTTTCTGTCATTTCTTCAATCTAAAGGAAGTTCTACATACAAGTAATCACATAGCAAAAATAAGTACATTTCTAGACAGATGTGCACAAATGCAGATAGAGGAAGAAAGAGAAAGAAAGGGCAGACACACACAGACAGAGAAACAGAGAGAGGGGGGGGGGGTGTAAGAGAGAGAGAGAGACAGACAGACAGACAGACAGACAGACACGTCAGAAAGAGAAAGGGCAGGCTGGTTGCCTGTGGATTGTTATGATACTGTAAACATGGCTGACCCCATACACGCTGAAGGCAGCCAGTGGAAAGCCCCCCCCCCCCCCCCCCTTTAGCCTTACAGCTGCAACTGACACCCTTCTGTCAACAGATACCTAGTAGACTGGTGATGTAAAGAAGAGAAGGGAAGTACTGGGCATTATTTGACTGGTTCTCTGTGGGTTTCGTTATTTTTCTTTTTTTTTTTCTTTTTTCTTTTACGCGGATTTCCGCGAATTCGTGGAGATGTACCATGCCTGATTATCCTGTGTCTGCCTGTTTATGTACACTTGATCTGTTTCTCATTTTCTGAAGAAGCTGCATTATGTTTTCTTCCCTGCTTGGATATCCTGAGTGTTGTCCACAGCAGTATTTTTCTCTTGTGTCAGTCTGCAAAAGTTGTATTCCCGCGGATGGGGTAGGCTAGATCACCTTCTTGTGTTTTTGCCTTTTGCAAAATTAATGGTCTTCAAGCACTCTGCGGCCCTGGCTAGCATAGCGAATATCGCACTGGCAAGCTTCGCAAAAGGCTTTGCCTGCAGCATCCAGTTTGCCAATGTGCTCGCCAATCCACACATTTCGATCCCCAGCCTTGACTTCACCATCCACCCACTCCCATTTCCATGCATTTTTGCATCCTCTGTCATCATAAGCATTGAGTCCGATCCACGATCGTTCTCCCGCATATGCTAGCCATTTTGCTAGGCCTACCGAGTCTAGTGAGTGAGAACTGAACCCTTTGACGACACTCACACCATTTGAGAATTTCATCTGGTTTCGTTTTTTTTTTCCCCCTGATTTTTTTTCCGCGGAAAGTGGTTTTTTTCCGCGGAAATCAGTTTTAAAAAATCGGAAATCCGCGGAAACGCGGAGAATTCTATGCTCTGCAGAATAACAGCCAAACAAACAACCAAACACAGAATAACAGCCAAACAAACAGCCAAACACAGAATAACAGCCAAACAAACAACCCAACACACACACAGACAAAAAAACCCAAAAGAAAACAGGGGAGACAACCCCAAAGCAAGGCCCCCTGCTGCGCACCATCATGTCGGCGCTGAGCAGAGAGTTGCCTTTCTTGGTCCACTGGTAGGACACAATGCCAAGGTCGTCGTGACTCTTGTTGCCGCACAGCGTGACCCGGTTCTGGGGAAGGTGAAGGACGACGTCTGACCCCGCATCGGCCGTCGGAGGTCGATCCACATCTGTCCACACATCACAGACATTTTCTTAATTATTTTTATTTATTTTATTCTTTTATATCGAGGATAATGGAATAAGCACTTATGTGCTTTTTTTTTTCTCCATCCAGTCCCCGTGTGTATGCAGTTTGTGTAAATCTTGTCATCTGTTCCCACGCCCGGCACACCATGGCCTATTCTTACGAAAAGCGGAACAGGATTTAACATGTGCGTGCAATTTGATTTTTATTTATTCTTTTATATCGAGGATAATGGAATAAGCACTCATGTGCTTTTTTTTTCATCCAGACCCCGTGTGTAGGCAGTCTTGTCATCTGTTCCCACCGGCACACACTAGCTTACTCTTACGAAAAGCAGAACATGATTTAACGTGCGGGCGCACAAGATGTTCTGCGTGCGTTCGCACACGGGGCCGCGGTTTACAGTCTCATCTGAAAGACTTTTTGGGGAGAGTTGAGTCAGCACTGATGATAACTCCAGAGGAAAAATCCCCCTCGATTGGAATCAAACTTGGGTCGTCAAATTGCCAGCGCAATGTTCTGACCACTAGGCCATCCCATCCCTTGAATGTGTACATGACGGACACAGTGCAAAAATCCAACATCACTCAGTACTAGGGCCTACTAGTCAAGAGTGCTGAATTTACCATGCTCCTTCCTTTTACCT
>CM060350.1:1159318-1161818 GCA_030674155.1 Stramonita haemastoma
TTTTTTTTTTATTATTTATTAATTAAATACGGGTTTGCTGGGGTGACGTGGCATTTGTAGGACAGTCTGATGGACGGGCAATTTCTTCTTCCTTTTTATCTTTTCTTTTATATCGAGGATAATGGAATAAGCATCATTGTGCTTTTTTTTTTTACATCCAGTCTCCGTGTGTATGCATGCAGTTTTGTAAATCGTTTTTTCATTGTTCTCACGGCACCAATGCTTTACTCTTACGAAAAGCGGAACAAGATTTAACGGGGTGTGCAAGATGTTCTGCGGGGTTTTAGCTCACGGGGCTTCGTTTATAGTCTCATCCGAAGGGATTTTGGGGAGAGTGGAGTGTGTGTGTGTGTGTGTGTGTGTGTGTGGTGTGTGTGTGGTTGTGTGTGTGTGTGTGGTGTGTGTGTGTGTGTTGTGTGTGTGTCGTGAGTGTGTTTGAGAGTGTGGGGTTGTGTGGGGTTTTCTCTTGTCTGTCTGTTGTCCTACTCTATCCACAATATTTTATCTGTTCTTTTATTTTCCTGTATGATCTTAACATCCCCCCCCCCTCACCCTTCCCAGTCTCTTCTCTTTACACACACACACAACACACATATATATTTAGTATAATATATATTTATTATATATATATAATTCTCTAACTATGTTTCTCTTCATTATCATTTCACTATGCTTTCATCCCCCCCCCCTCTCACTCTCTGTCTCTCTCTGTGTCTGTCTCTCTGTCTGCTCTTTCTGTCTCTCTCTTCTGTCTGTCTGTCGGGTCTGTCTCTCTTTCCCCCCCCTTTCCCCCCTTTTCTCCCCCCCCTTTTCTGTCCCATCTTGTTCCCTCTCACCTACTTCTCCCTTTGCTCTCTCCCTCTCCTTGCCCCATTCTAATAGATCTAAGCTTCAACCCCCCCCCCAAAAAAAAAATCCGTTCTCAATGGCTGTGCACAGCAAATTGCCGAAAGGACAGAAACTCAGCTGGTGACGTCGTCTGCACCTAGACAACTTCCTTAAAACAAGGAGAGACAGAAATAAAAATAGAAAGAAAGGAAGAAAAAAAAAGGAAAGGAAAACAACTGAGAGAGAGAAAAGAGTGAGGTAGGGGAGTGGGGGGGGGTGGGGGGGGTGGGAGGACGGGGATGGGGGGGAGGGGAGGGGGGGAGAGGGGGGGGAGAAGGGAAGGGAGGGGGGGGAAAGAGAGGGGAGAGAGAAGGGGGAGGGGGAGGGGAGAGAGAGGAAGAGGGAGAGACGAGAGAGAGAGGAGGGGAAGAGAGAGAGAGAGGAGAAGAGATGAGAGAGAGGACAGACAGACAGACAGACAGACAGACAGGGAGGGAGGGAGGGAGGGAGGGGGTCGAGGGACACCATGAATGATTCATGTCTTCTTCTATGTATGTCCTACAGTTTCATAAACAGCTTAACTCTCTTTTCTGTCTACCCCTTACACCCCCCCCCCCCCCTTTTCTCTAAAAACAACAACAACAAACAACCCAACAACAAGCTGCTTCTCTCCTCTTATCTTTCAAATCACTACAGACAGATCTCCATCTTCCACTCTTTCCGTCTTCATCCAGAGATTTTTTTTCTTTTCTTGTTTGTGTGACTATTCCCCCCTCCCTCTTCTCTCTCTGTCTCTATATCTCTCCCTCCTTCCCTCCCTCCCTGCCCCCCCCTCTCTCTCTCCCTCCCTCCCTCTCCCCCACCCCCTCTCTCTCACTCTCTCTCCCTCCCTCTCCCCCACTCTCTCCCTCCCTCCCTCTCCCCCACCCCCTCCCTCCCTCCCTCTCCCACCCTCTCTCTCTTGTGTAATCTTCTCATCCTCTCAAACCAATATATATCTAAATCCTACCCTCCGACCTCTCTCCCTACCTATCTTCCCTTCTTTTCTATTCACCCTCCCCCCCTCCACCCCCCCCCTCCCCCCACGCAAATCCACATCTCCCCCCCCCCCTCCCTACCCCCCTAATGCCTCCTCAATCACAGCACTTTACAAGGACGGACAGTGACCACACTTGACTTGATGATACAGTCTGCTTGGACAGGAACTAACAATGAGAGAGAGAGAAAGAAAGAAAGAAAGAAAGAAAGAAAGAAAGAAAGAAAGAAAGAAAGAAAGAAAGAAGGAGAAAGAAAGGAAGGAAGGAAGAAAGACAGAAAGAAAGAAAGAAAAGGAAAGAAAAGGAAGAAAGAAAGAAAGAAAGAAAGAAAGAAAGAAAGAAAGAAGGAAGGAAGGGAGGGAGGAGAGGAAGGAAGGAAGGAAGGAAGGAAGGAAGGAAGGAAGGAAGGAAGGAAGGATAGTAAGAAAGAAAAATGAAAGAATCATGAATGAATGAAAAAAAGAAAGATATGAAAGAGAGAATGAACGAGGAGGAGGAGGAGGAGGGAGGAGGGAGGGAGGAAGGAAGGAAGGAAGGAAGGAACAAAAGAAAGAAAGAAAGAAAGAAGAAGAATTGTGAAGAAGAAGAAGAAGAAGAAGAAGAAGAAGAAGAAGAAGAAGAAGAAGAAGAAGAAG
>CM060350.1:1186818-1191495 GCA_030674155.1 Stramonita haemastoma
ATTATGACGGTCTTGTCCTGCTGTTTCCACACCGCTCTTCTTTATCTCTTCTGCCGAAGCCATGACCCATTCTGTCGAAGCCATGACCCATTCATTATGTCTCATCCGGAGGTCGAGGTCAGAGGTCCTTAGGGAGCATACAGTCAATGTCAGGCTGCCGAGGGGCCCACCGGCCAGAGGGGCCCTGCACTGCTGCTGGGTCACTTTTGGTGGTGTTCAGTGGTGCCTGTTCTGAGTTAACATACAAAGTGCTGCTACTTGAGTTTTGCTATAAAAAAAAAAAAATTCAAGTCGGGGGGGAGGGACGGAGGGACGGACGGAGGGAGAGGAAGAGAGGGAGAGAGGGAGGAGAGAGGAGGGAGAGAGAGAGAGAGGAGAGGAGAGAGAGAGAGAGAGGAGAGAGAGAGAGAGAGAGAGGAGAGAGAGAGAGAGAGAGAGAGACTGACTGACAGACAGACAGACTGACAGACAGACAGACAGACTGACAGACAGAGACAGACAGACAGACAGACAGACAGACAGACAGAGACAGACAGACAGACAGAGAGAGAGAGAGCTATTTCATGGATTTTGTTTGTTTGGGGTGTTTGGGTTTGGTTTTTGCTTCTAAAGGAACAAACAGGGGCATTGTACTTGTTATTGGTTTTGAAAAACAGTCCAGTTTCCAGAGACAGCCGCTCCATGACAATAATCATCAACAGGATTACTGTTTCCTCTTTGGGGGTTTTGGGGTTTTTTTCTCAGTGCTGGCTTTGATTGGGTTTGTGTAACTTTGCTGAGGACTGTGTACATCATGCATCTTCCTCCTGCATCCCTTGAAACCTTCTTCAGGCTCTGAATCTATGGATTAAAGAGACGGCATAGCCTAGTGGTCAGAACATTGCACTCGCAATTTGACCACCCGAGTTCGATTCCCGGTCGAGGGGATATTTTCCCCTGGAGTTAACATCAGTGCTGACTCCACTCTCCCAAAAGTCCTTCAGATGAGACTGTAAACCGAGACCCCGTGTGCGAACGCACGTAGAACATCTTGCGCGCACGTTAAATCCTGTTCCGCTGTTCGTAGGAGTAGGCCATCGTGTGCCGGTGGGAACGGATGACAAGATTCACAAAACTGCATACACACGGGAACTGGATGTAAAAAAGCACACGAGTGCTTATTCCATTATCCTCGACATAAAAGAATACAATACACTAAAATAAAAAGATAAAAGAATGAATGAATCCCTCACATTCTCATTCCCTCTTTTCCCCTTTTTCTCTCACCCCACTCTCTGGCCAAGACACAACGTGTAAAGCCTCTTTCCTCCCGCCATTCTGCAGACACCCAACATACTGCAAAGACTCTTTCCTCCCGCCATTCTGCAGACACCCAACATACTGCAAAGCCTCTTTCCCTCCCGCCATTCTGCAGACACCCAACATACTGTAAAGCCTCTTTCCTCCCGCCATTCTGCAGACACCCAACATACTGCAAAGCCTCTTTCCTCCCGCCATTCTGCAGACACCCAACATACTGCAAAGCCTCTTTCCTCCCCGCCATTCTGCACACACCCAACATACTGCACGACTTACGTCGGCGCGTTTATAATACAAGCGTCTGGGGGAGGAGGGTTTTTTCCCTGATATTGCCCAGGACTGGTCGACTGAAAAGTGCTTACGCAACGGAAAGCTTACGCGCTTTTTTGACGTCTTTAGTTTCTACTAACCGCTGGGATCTTACGTAAGAGAGTGGGTCATTCAACAGGAAGCGGAGATACGTTCTGAGCGTCGTTATACTCCAACAACTCATCACGACTTGCATCCATGCGCATAAAACAAAAATATGATAGATACATAAAAAGGCCACCTATCTTTTCTTTACACACACAAAGGCTTACGTAACAGTACATTACACAACTCGCAAACCCTGGCTATGTTAACTTTATTCTCCACGCCATGAAATCGTAATAATAGCTCAGAGACTCAAAGTAGAGATGAGAATGGCACATACAACATCACTTAATATTTTTTTAAAATTCCATAAATCAAATCAAAAATAGGCTAGGGGGGTGGGTTTTTATTGTCTGACACAAGCAAGCTGAATATAAAAAAAAAATCAGAATATACGATAAATGTTGTCCTAATCAGAAGAGAGAGAGAGAGAGAGAGAGAGAGAGAGAGAGAGAGAGAGGAGAGAAGAGGAGAGAGAGGAAGAGAGAGAGAGAGAGAGAGAGAGAGAGAGAGAGAGAAAGAGAGAAGAGAGAGAGAGAGTCATTTCCTCTTGCCTAACCCATGCTGAGAATCAGGATGAAGCCATAACTATTGTTCTGATCGAAGAAAGGACAATGTCCATTGGCTCACACCCACAGAACGCACGCAGAACATCTTGCACACATGTTAAATCCTGTTCCGCTTTTCGTAAGAGTAGGCCATTGTGTGCCGGTGGGAACAGATGACATTTACAAAAACAGCATACACACGGGGACTGGTTGTAGAAAAGCACAAGAGTGCTTATCCATTATCCTCGATATAAAAAAATATTTTAAAAAATAAAGAAGCTACAATAATGCAATATCATCCCATTCAGCAGAAAGGGCAATTTCCATTGGCTGACACCAACAGAATATAATATATAATGTAATATCCTCCTAAACGGAAAAAGGGCAGTTTCCATTGGCTGACACCAACAGAACATACAATTATATACAATATACAACATACATATTATATATATATGATAGTGCACTATCATGTTATCAGCAAAAGGTTAATTTTTATAGGCCAGCACTAGCTCAGTGGCTGAAGAACATCATAACAAGACTATAACTTCAATACTGCCCTATCAGAATTATATATATATATTATATTATATATATATTATAATATATATTATATATATATATATATTATATATTATATATATATATATATATATATATCACAACTTCCACTGGCTGTCATAACAAGACTATAATTTCAATACTGCCCTAATCAGAATTATATATATATATCACAACTTCCACTGGCTGTCACAACAAGACTATAACTTCAGTACTGCCCTAATCAGAATTTTATATATATATATATATATATATATATATATATTATATATATATATATATATATATATATATATATATATAAAATATATATATATATCACAACTTCCACTGGCTGTCATAACAAGACTATAATTTCAATACTGCCCTAATCAGAATTATATATATATATATATTTTATAATATATATTATATATTATATAATTATATATATATATATATATCTCACAATTTCCACTGGCTGTCATAACAAGACTATAACTTCAATACTGCCCTAATCAGAATTATATATCACAACTTCCACTAGCTGACACAGACTGCAGTTCACACTAAAACTGTACATGATTTAAACTGTCCTCATTGAGGAAAAAAAAGAAGAAGCTGTTTTTCACTGGTTCACACATGTGGGCACATCACAAATATGTCAATAAATTATAGTTCTTTATCAACAAGCAGACATTTTCCACAATGACGAACACAGCTTTAAGATACAATAACATCAATGATATTGTCCGTATGGCGTATCAGAAAAAAACCCCAAACAATTCTTACTGGCTCACACTGATCAAGATAAAGCCGTAAGTATTGTCTTAATCCCCCTCCCCCCTAAAAAAAAATTAAGATTGAGATAAAACAGCTTATCATAAAGCCATCATTATCACCCAAATCGGAAAGGGCAGTTTCTACAAGCTGAAAGTACAGACTTGCACATCATCCCAATAAAGCCACGAAATTTGCCCTGATCCCAATAAAAAAAAAGAAGAGATGTTCTCATTGGCTCACACAAAGTGAACATCACTATACACACAGCCCTATTGATCCTAATCAGGGAAAAAAAGGACGATTTCCATCATGGGTTCCTACAAGCTGCACACCATGACTACCCACCCAGGCCACAAACACTGCCCTCATCAAACAGACAGCCACCATTTCCCTTGAGCCTGAAGGGCCCGAACCGGATGGACGACAACAGCGATAACTACCGTCCTTCCTCATCATCACTGTCCTCTTCGTTAATAATAATGATAATAATGATGATGATAATGATGATAATAATAATAATCATCATCATAATGATAATAATGATAATATAATAATGATAATGATAATAATGATAATAATAATAACAACAACAACAACAACAACAATAATAATAATAATAATAATAATAATAATAATAATAATAATAATAATACATGGAATTTCTATAGCGCTATGTCTTGTAAAAACAAATCAAAGCGCTTGCATTCGACTTATACAACACACAAACAATCAATAAATAACCATTTACAGCTTTAGCAAATTCGAATGTACACACATGCACACGCACACGCACACGCACGCACGCACGCACGCCACGCACGCACACACACCACACACACACACACACACACACACACACACACACACACACACACACACAACGTTACTGTCCTCATCTAGAAAAAAAGGGGGGGACCATTCCTATTATTATTATTATTATTATTATTATTATTATTATTATTATTATTATTATTAAGCTACCACAGGCCTGCACGTCCCCAAACGGGCAAATCCAGCGGCCTAACGTTTGGCGGTGGTGACTGGGGCAAGAAAGACAGACAGGGTGACGTCACAGAGAGCTTTTCTACACAAT
>CM060350.1:1191595-1196595 GCA_030674155.1 Stramonita haemastoma
AGAGAGAGAGCTATTTCATGGATTTTGTTTGTTTGGGGTGTTTGGGTTTGGTTTTTGCTTCTAAAGGAACAAACAGGGCATTGTACTTGTTATTGGTTTTGAAAAACAGTCCAGTTTCCAGAGACAGCCGCTCCATGACAATTCATCATCAACAGGATTACTGTTTCCTCTTTGGGGTTTTGGGGTTTTTCTCAGTGCTGGCTTTGATTGGGTTTGTTTAACTTTGCTGAGGACTGTGTACATCATGCATCTTCCTCCTGCATCCCTTGAAACCTTCTTCAGGCTCTGAATCTATGGATTAAAGAGACGGCATAGCCTAGTGGTCAGAACATTGCACTCGCAATTTGACCACCCGAGTTCGATTCCCGGTCGAGGGGATATTTTCCCCTGGAGTTAACATCAGTGCTGACTCCACTCTCCCCAAAAGTCCTTCAGATGAGACTGTAAACCGAGACCCCGTGTGCGAACGCACGTAGAACATCTTGCGCGCACGTTAAATCCTGTTCCGCTGTTCGTAGGAGTAGGCCATCGTGTGCCGGTGGGAACGGATGACAAGATTCACAAAACTGCATACACACGGGAACTGGATGTAAAAAAGCACACGAGTGCTTATTCCATTATCCTCGACATAAAAGAATACAATACACTAAAATAAAAAGATAAAAGAATGAATGAATCCCTCACATTCTCATTCCCCTCTTTCCCCTTTTTCTCTCACCCCACTCTCTGGCCAAGACACAACGTGTAAAGCCTCTTTCCTCCCGCCATTCTGCAGACACCCAACATACTGTAAAGCCTCTTTCCTCCCGCCATTCTGCAGACACCCAACATACTGTAAAGCCTCTTTCCTCCCCTTCGCACACCACATACTTAAGCTCTTCGCCATCGCAGACACCCAACATACTGCAAAGCCTCTTTCCTCCCGCCATTCTGCAGACACCCAACATACTGTAAGCCTCTTTCCCCGCCATTCTGCAGACACCCAACCAATACTGCAGAAAGCCTCTTTCCTCCCGCCATTCTGCAGACACCCAACATACTGCAAAGCCTCTTTCCTCCCCCTTGCAGCACCCAACAACTGTAAGCCTCTTCCTCCGCCATCTGCACACACCCAACATACTCAAGTCTTCCCCCCATCTGCGACACCACATACTGTAAACCTCTTTCTCACCGCATCTGCAACACCACTCTGACACTGTAGCGTGCGTTTATAATACAAGCGTCTGGGGGAGGAGGGTTTTTTCCCCTGATATTGCCCAGGACTGGTCGACTGAAAAGTGCTTACGCAACGGAAAGCTTACGCGCTTTTTTGACGTCTTTAGTTTCTACTAACCGCTGGGATCTTACGTAAGAGAGTGGGTCATTCAACAGGAAGCGGAGATACGTTCTGAGCGTCGTTATACTCCAACAACTCATCACGACTTGCATCCATGCGCATAAAACAAAAATATGATAGATACATAAAAAGGCCACCTATCTTTTCTTTACACACACAAAGGCTTACGTAACAGTCATTACACAACTCGCAAACCCTGGCTATGTTAACTTTATTCTCCACGCCATGAAATCGTAATAATAGCTCAGAGACTCAAAGTAGAGATGAGAATGGCACATACAACATCACTTAATATTTTTTAAAAATTCCATAAATCAAATCAAAAATAGGCTAGGGGGGTGGGTTTTTATTGTCTGACACAAGCAAGCTGAATAATAAAAAAAAATCAGAATATACGATAAATGTTGTCCTAATCAGAAGAGGGGAGAGAGAGAGAGAAGAGAGAGGAGAGAGAGAGAGAGAGAGAGAAGAGAGAGAGAGAGAGAGAGAGAGAGAGAGAGAAAAGAGAAAGAGGAGAGAGAGAGAGTCATTTCCTCTTGCCTAACCCATGCTGAGAATCATGATGAAGCCATAACTATTGTTCTGATCGAAGAAAGGACAATGTCCATTGGCTCACACCCACAGAACGCACGCAGAACATCTTGCACACATGTTAAATCCTGTTCCGCTTTTCGTAAGAGTAGGCCATTGTGTGCCGGTGGGAACAGATGACATTTACAAAAACAGCATACACACGGGGACTGGTTGTAGAAAAGCACAAGAGTGCTTATCCCATTATCCTCGATATAAAAAAATATTTTAAAAAAATAAAAGAAGCTACAATAATGCAATATCATCCCATTCAGCAGAAAGGGCAATTTCCATTGGCTGACACCAACAGAATATAATATATAATGTAATATCCTCCTAAACGGAAAAAGGGCAGTTTCCATTGGCTGACACCAACAGAACATACATATATATACAATATACAACATAAATATTATATATATATGATAGTGCACTATCATGTTATCAGCAAAAGGTTAATTTTTATAGGCCAGCACTAGCTCAGTGGCTGAAGAACATCATAACAAGACTATAACTTCATACTGCCCTAATCAGAATTATATATATATATATATATATATATATATATATATATATATATATATATATATATATATATATATATATATATATATATATATATATATCACAACTTCCACTGGCTGTCATAACAAGCTAATTTCATACTGCCAATCAATTATATATCCAACTCACGCTGCCAACAAGAATAAATCGTACCCTCAGTATATATATATATATATATATATATATATATATATATATATATATAAATATAATATTCACAACTTCCACTGGCTGTCAAACAAGACTTATAATTTCAATACTGCCCAATCAGAATCATAATTATATATATAATATATATCATTAATCTCACATTCCACTGGCTGTCAAACAAGACTATAACTTCAATACTGCCCTAATCAGAATTATATATCACAACTTCCACTAGCTGACACAGACTGCAGTTCACACTAAAACTGTACATGATTTAAACTGTCCTCATTGAGGAAAAAAAAAGAAGAAGCTGTTTTTCACTGGTTCACACATGTGGGCACATCACAAATATGTCAATAAATTATAGTTCTTTATCAACAAGCAGACATTTTCCACAATGACGAACACAGCTGTAAGAACAATAACATCAATGATATTGTCCGTATGCAGTATAAAAAAACAACCAAACAATTCTTACTGGCTCACACTGATCAAGATAAAGCCGTAAGTATTGTCTTAATCCCCCCTCCCCCCCCTAAAAAAAAAATTAAGATTGAGATAAAACAGCTTATCATAAAGCCATCATTATCACCCAAATCGGAAAGGGCAGTTTCTACAAGCTGAAAGTACAGACTTGCACATCATCCCAATAAAGCCACGAAATTTGCCCTGATCCCAATAAAAAAAAGAAGAGATGTTCTCATTGGCTCACACAAAGTGAACATCACTATACACACAGCCCTATTGATCCTAATCAGGGAAAAAAAGGACGATTTCCATCATGGGTTCCTACAAGCTGCACACCATGACTACCCCACCCAGGCCACAAACACTGCCCTCATCAAACAGACAGCCACCATTTCCCTTGAGCCTGAAGGGCCCGAACCGGATGGACGACAACAGCGATAACTACCGTCCTTCCTCATCATCACTGTCCTCTTCGTTAATAATAATGATAATAATGATGATGATAATGATATAATAATAATAAATCATCATCATAATGATAATAATGATAATATAATAATGATAATGAATAATAATGATAATAATAATAACAACAACAACAACAACATAATAATAATAATAATAATAATAATAATAATAATAATAATAATAATACATGGAATTTCTATAGCGCTATGTCTTGTAAAAACAAATCAAAGCGCTTGCATTCGACTTATACAACACACAAACAATCAATAAATAACCATTTACAGCTTTAGCAAATTCGAATGTACACACATGCACACGCACACCACACCACGCACGCACGCACGCACGCACGCACGCACACGACACACACACACACACACACACACACACACACACACACACGACACACACACACACACAACGTACTGTCCTCATCTAGAAAAAAAAGGGGGACCATTCACTATTATATTATTATTATTATATTATTATATTATTTATTATTATTATTAAGCTACCACAGGCCTGCACGTCCCAAACGGGCAAATCCAGCGGCCTAACGTTTGGCGGTGGTGACTGGGGCAAGAAAGACAGACAGGGTGACGTCACAGAGAGCTTTTCTACACAATGAGAACGTCACACGGTTGGTTCGTGACGAAAGCGTGACCCGTTTTGAAGAGAGAGAGAGAGAGAGAGAGAGAGAGAGAGAGAGAGAGAGAGAGAGAGAGAGAGAGAGAGAGAAGAGAGAGAGAGAAGAGAGAGAGAGAGAGAGAGAGAGAGAGATAACGATAAGATAACGATAACGATAACGATATTTATTAAGAAAGGCCATAGCCCATTGAAGGGTGTTTACAAAAGGCACATACTTAAAGAATGTTATACACAAGTACACAAACATGTTCATACAACTGACTGCAATGCAATACGTACACACATGGTTATACTGTTTTTTGTGTTATGAAATCAAATACTTCTCCTTTTAAAGACTTATACATATATATACATAGCAAGATTTTTCATAACATATTCATTTTTGAAGACAGGAGCAAAATCATTCTAAAGTGAGCTGTGTCTGCAATAAATTTTTCAGGAATATATTCTGTTCTTAAATCATTTAGCATTGGACAGGAAAAAAGAAAATGTACTTCATCCTCTCTATCAAGTCTACGCATAGGACATATCAAAGTGATCGGTTTTCATTGTATAAGCTACTGAAAATGAATAACCTTAAAGAACCATATATTGAAGTGAATATGAACAAGTTTATTAGATGTGCACTAACGAAATTCAGATTTGGTGTCTCTGAAATAGCGGTTCATAGTCAAGAGAGAGAGAGGAGAGAGAGAGAGAGAGAGAGAGAGAGAGAGAGAGAGAGAGAGAGAGAGAGAGAGAGAAGAGAGACAGAGACAGAGAAGACAGAGACAGAGAGACAGAGACAGAGAAGAGA
>CM060350.1:1216321-1236321 GCA_030674155.1 Stramonita haemastoma
GATAACAGAATAAGCAATCATGTGCTTTTTTTCATCCGGTCCCCGTGTGTATGCAGTTTTGTAAATATTGTCATCTGTTCCCACCGGCACAGGATGGCCTACTCTTACGAAAAGCGGAACAAGATTTAACGTGTGCGCAAGATGTTCTGTGTGCGTTCGCACACGGGGCCTCGGTTTAAAGTCTCATCCGAAGGACTTTTGGGGAGTGTGTGGTGTGTGTGTGTGTGTGTGTGTGTGTGTGTGTTTGTGTGTGTGTGTGTGTGTGTGTGTGTGTGTGTGTGTGTGTGTGTGTGTGTGTGGGGATTCAAAGGGGAAAAAAGGATGGCATGTATCATTGTGTGTGCGTGCGTGTTTGCATGCACACACACGCACACACACACACCACCCCCACCCTCCTTCTCTCTCTTAGATTTTCTCTCTCTCTCTCTCTCTCTCTCTCTCTCTCTCTCTCTCTCTCTCTCTCTCTCTCTCTCTCTCTCTCTCTCTCTCTCTCAGTCTCTGTGTGTTTGAGCAATCCAAACAACAAATTGTAATGAACAATGTTGGCAGAGTTCTCTCAGGGACATGACCATGACAATACATATCTCATTATATTTTACCTGTTGTAGTAAAGTTACAAAAAGTTCACAGTGACATGTGCACCTGCAATTAAAAGCACTTGACACCACACTCACACATGTATGTTGTACGCACAAACACCAACCTACGCATGTATGCATGCATACATGCATCCTGATCCATGCATGCACATATATGCATGCACGCACATGCGCACAAACACACAACACACACACACACACACAAGAAAGAGAAAGAAAGAAAGACAGAAAGACAGAAAGAAAGACAGAAAGACAGAAGAAAGAAAGAAAGAAAAGAAAGAAAGAAAGAAAAGAAAGAAAGAAAGAAAGAAAGAAAGAAAGAAAGAAAGAAAGAAAGAAAAGAGAGTCCAGCATTTCTGATTTAAAAAAAAAAAAAAATTCAATTCCAAGGCGGGAGATAAATACCAGAAACAACCCCTTTCCCACCTTTCAGTTTTAGGTGGCCACACGCCCTCTCTGGGGAAGACAGGATCTAAAGATGACATCACAGCAGAATACTACATCTTTTTTCATATGTAATATACACATAGTGACATACATGTATGTATACATGTATGCATTAAATCAGGGTTCGCGCTAGGATTTTTTAAAACCGGTACTGCGAGTTGCCATTTCAGAGACATCTTGACCAACTCCCCAAAATCGGTCCCCAGAAAATAAAATCTGGTACGTACTGTGAAAAAAAAAAACTAATCAGTGAGGGGGTGGGGGAGGGGGGGGATTTTTGGTCAGCAAAACAAAATCTAAATTGAACGCGAATCTCTCAGACTTTGATTGCCGTGCTGCTTGCTGCCACTCGCTTCTTGGGCATGAAGCCACGAAGGAAATAGATTTTTTTCTAGCGCCTGTGCCACTGTCCACACAGTCTGTTGTTTTGCATGGCATCATTCGTGTGACTTAAAATCTTCTTTCTTGTTTCTATGCTTAGCGCTCATCTAGATCTTTGTTCAATTTAGATTTGGTTTTCGACTCTTCTCTCTGAAAGCAACGCGCAAATTCATAGTCATAGACCCTCGCTTTTCGTAAGAGCAGGCCATCGTGTGCCGGTGGGAATGGATTACATTTACAAAACTGCATACACACGGGGACTCAATGTAAAAAAGCACAGGACTGCTTATTCCATTATCCTCGATATAAAAGATTAAAAGAATACAGAATAAATAAATCTAGGCCCCATTTACTCAATGTGAATGGAAGTCGCTGTCATGCCGAGAAGAGCGCGAAGCTCTATTCTTTCACAGTAAAGCTTGCTGTTCTGCGTGCTAGGCTAATAATGAGGCTGGCGCCAAAGATGTTCATCGGAAGGGGTGGGAAGGGGTAGGTGCGGTAAGCACAGTACAGGCGCATGACAGACTGTCAGAAAACGTCACTTCAGACTTTTTTTTTTGAGACGGAAATCTAATCGGTCACAGGCAAACAGAACCGGTACGCGGTACCGGCTGCTTCGAAAATTTTGGTATTCCCTGTTTACAATCGGTAAAATACCGACAATTACCGGTTATCGCGAACCCTGATTAAATACTCTTTTTTCCCACAGACACATGTTGGCCTTCTTCTCTTCACAAAGCAGAAAGCGATTTTAAATGATGCGTGATTTCATGGACGCTAGCCTAAAGCCAAGTGGTTCAGACTTTTCGACTTCAATCCTATGGAACCATGAAGTCGTGGGTTCAAATCTTGGGTGGCCTCTGGTGAATTAAGGGTGGACATTATTATAATCTCCTCATTCACCTTCAAGTGCAGTCCTGCCATAATTCCATTTATATATATATGGGTTATTCTCAGAAACATGTGAGGTTTTTGTGACATAGACCTTGAAAAATAAATGTCCTTGGAAGTTTTTGCCTTCTTGTCATATATTAGAGTACTCTGTTGCAAAGTGCAATCTGTTGAAAAAATTATGAATCATTAATTGTTTTTTTTGTAATTGAGGCATAAAGGTTCTATTTTTAGCTGTGTTGCGGTTGTGACATGGAAACCAAAAGTAGCATTAAAACATCTTTTTACACAAAATATCAAACAAAAAACACTCACAAATGCTTTTGTTTTTATCTATAAAACAAAACTATCAATTGGAAGTATGACAATCATCGACAAAGCATATGTTTTTGCTTTTTTGTAATGACAGTCTAAGACATTTTGTATACCCAGATTTAAAGTTTGGTTTTTGTACAAATGACCACAGCAAGCATCCCCCAGATTATCCTGAACTTAAACCACAGAATGATATCCATTAAACTAAACAGTTTTCTTTACAAAAGAATGGAAGCTGTTTAATATTAATGCCTTATAGAAGTAATATGCTTCGGTTGTGACATGGAAACCGTTTGGTTGTGACCTGGAAACCACACCCTTCAAAAGCACAAAACCTGAAATTGTAGCAATGAAAACACAAATTAAATCCAAAAGACAACCTACTTGAATTGGGAACAATGCATTCTATTAACATTATTATGATTATTTACATTGATTTGTCATTTTAGAGTGATCTGTTATGGTTGTGACATGGAAACCATTTGGTTGTGACATGGAAACCGTTTGGTTGTGACATGGAAACCACACCCCTCAAAACCCACAAATCACTGAAGTGAAGCAATTTAAACACAAATTGAAAAAAACCCAACCATCTTAAATTAGAAACAATGCATTCTATTAACATTATTTATACTAATTTGTCATTTTAGAGTTAGATGTTTTTTGTTATGGCTGTAACATGGAAACCGTTTGGTTGTGACATGGAAACCACTCCCTTCAAAACCACAAATCACCCAAGTGTAGCAATTTAAACACAAATGGAAAAAAAAAAAACCATCTTAAATTAGAAACAATGCATTCTGTTACATTATCTACATTGATTTATATAGTTAAAGTGATATATCAATCAATATTATTATTGATCAAATGCTGCGTTTGGTTGTGACATGAGAAAGCTGGGAGAAACCAAAGACTGGAACTCTAATTATAGCATCGCGATACTCCTTTGGCGGAAAAAGTATGTGTCAGAGATATTTTAGGTCAAGATGAAGTACCTACTTGAAAATCTCGGTCAGTGAAAGAATGTGCCGGATTTTGCAACAGATTTACATCGTTTGGTTGTGACATGAAAAAAGGGAAACCATGTTGGTCATCTGGGGTTTCAAGCAATTTACGAGGATAGGAGCTCCAGCTGATCAAAAACAATGTTTTCTTTATACTGTTAACAGTTTAATTCATCCCTTGTGGCTATAATGTGTTGATGATAACATATAGTTCTTTATGAGTAAATTGTTAAAATTGGGCCTACTTTGGGAAACCAACGTCACAACCGCAACAAGCTTTTAATCTGCCCTCTATTTAATGTCCATGACAAAGAAAGTACAATTTTTCTTCTAGGGAACTTGAAACAACATCTGGGCATTACTTTAATACAAGTTGTGTTTCAAATTAGCAGTCTTTCAAGTTAGAAGAACAATCTGAATAAAGTATGCACCAAAATGTCACAAATCCGCCATGTTGGAATGAGCAATTTGGTGAAATAAATTCACAATATTTAAAAGCACAAACACAAATGGTCATTAAAACATTTAAATTTCATTTTTTTAAATTAAACATAACCAGTAAACAGCATTCACCACAATTTTAAACTTAATTCAGCCAAATGGCAGATGTGTAAAGTAGGTCACTATCATGCCTCACATGTTTCTGAGAATGACCCATATATATGTACACATGCTGAAGGTCAGAGATGCATGTTGAAGATCCCCCAATTCATGTTGGAGCTAGAATGCAGCTCTCTCTCTACCTTGGCATCAAAGTGTACATCAACGGTCGCACACAGCACACCACCTCTCTCCACTGGTCAACCTCAGAGCTCAAGCTGAAGATGAAACAACAACAACAACAACAACAACAACAACAACAAGAAGTAAAGACTGCAATCGAGATTTATTATCTGAACATGGGACCTCCTTTCTAATTCTCATAGACCTGCGGAACAAGACAGGATTTGGAATCTGACTTCACACAAGGTATGCAGCGGTCGAGCGTGGTTACCAATTTTTGAATGGGTGACCGTTTGCACGGGGCCTTGGCTTCAGTACAGTTCCCCCAGTTCACCCAGCTGTCAATGGGTACCTGCCCTCTTTAGGGTCAGGGAAGGTAAAGCAGCGAGGGAGAGGAGATGGGCTGGCCCTGGAGAAGCTAGGTAAAACACAGTAAAAGCTCTTCATATGACTCATAAACTGCCTAAGGTCTCTGACGCCTTGCTCCCCTATGACCACACAGGTCAGGGGACACCTCTACCTTTACCATCACACTGCACCACCCCTCTCCTCCACAACCCTTGCCCCACAAACCTCCTCCCTTCCACTTCCACTACCCACTCTAGCAGCGGCAGCAGGGGACTGGAGAGATTCAAACCCACCACCCTGAAAACAACACGCTCCCAAAGGTCTTTACCCTGCTGCTAAGCCCACTACACCTCCCTCCCTCCCTCACCATCACTAATGATCAATTATGGAGCCGGTCATCTGCAGTCCCGCTACTGCCCCTGCTGCCAACTTTGGCACCCGCAAAGAAATGTGGAGGAGACAGGACAAGAGAAGGATAGAGACGGGTGTGACAAAGCAGACAGGCTGGGACAGAAGGACTAAGGAGGAGCAAGATGATATCATGCCATGCTCACACCTGGACTAAGCCATGCCAATGCTGAATGGCCACATGTACGCTATGTAATGTGTGCATGTTCGTGTAAGGACCACACAGAAATTTATGCGCTGCAATGCAGCTCTAGTCTAGGGAGAAGATTCGAGTTTTAAGGAACAAAGCGAAGGCCTCTCTCTCTCTCTCTCTCTCTCTCTCTCTCCTCTCTCTCTGCCTCTCTCTCTCCCCTCTTCCTTTCGCACATGCGCGTGCATGTGCACACATACACACACACACACACACACAGAGTCCATCAATAACAGCAATTATACAGCATACAGTTTATAAATTATAATACAGGGATCCATACATGCAAAGTGGGCACAGCTTAAGATCATATTTGGGTGTTTGTGACTGTGAGTACATCCACACACAACACACACACACACACAACACACACACACACCAACACACACACACAACACACAACACAACACACACCACAACACAACACACACAACACAACACACACAAACAAACACACACAACACAACACACACAACACAACCACACCACACACACAACACACACACACACAACACACACACAACACACACACACACACACACACACACACACACACACACACACACACAACACACACACACACACACACACACACACCACACACACACCACACACACAACACACACACAACACACACACACACAACACACACACACACACACACACACACACACACAACACACACACACACAACACAACACAACAACACACACACACACACACACACACACACACACACACACACACACACACACCACACACACACACACACACACACACACAAAACACACACACACACACACAAACACAACACACACACACACACACACACACAAAACACACACCACACACACACACAAACACACACACAACACAACACACACAACCACACACACACACACACACACAACACACCACACACACAACACACACACACAACACACAACACCACACCACCACCAACACACCAACAGCTCACATTTTGAACAACTAGTTCACCCCTGATAAAACATGAATTACAGTCAGCTCCTCTGGATGCAAAATGTAGATGGTCATGGCTGAGTTATATACTGTATAATTTCCAAGGGTTTTGTAAACTGTGCCTGCATGTGTTTGAAATCTTTTTTTGCATACATATTATTATATATTAAATATACATATGTTATCATTATGTGGCTTTACAGCATGTGCATATCACATGTATCCATGTATATTGTATGTGTTGATTGCATCATGTTCTGATCTAGTTATGTGTGTGTAGTATGGTTCAGACTTCAGGTTGCAATTCTGGTCTGATTGCTAGTTCTGTGTGTGCTGGTTTTGGTTGTGTGTTGGTTGGTTTTTGTTGGCTGGTTTTGGGTGTTGCGATACATTTACCATGTGTTTGTAAGTTTTTTTTGTGTTGTTTTGGTGGTTTTTTAAAGTTGCTCTGTCTTGATAATGTTCTTTTGTGAAATTGTTTTTGTTGTTTGTGTGTTTTTGGTTGTTTTTTTGTCCTCTCTGCTTATAAACTGTTACTTTCTGTGAAATACCTGTTTATTGTTTGTTTGTGTGTTTTTGGTTGTTTTTTGTCCTCTCTGCTTATAAACTGTTACTTTCTGTGAAATACCTGTTTATTGTTTGTTTGTGTGTTTTTGGTTGTTTTTTGTCCTCTCTGCTTATAAACTGTTACTTTGCTGTGAAATACCTGTTTATTGTTTGTTTGTGTGTTTTTGGTTGTTTTTTGTCCTCTCTGCTTATAAACTGTTACTTTGCTGTGAAATACCTGTTTATTGTTTGTTTGTTGTTTTTGGTTGTTTTTTGTCCTCTCTGCTTATAAACTGTTACTTTGCTGTGAAATACCTGTTTATTGTTGTCTGTTTGTTGCGGGGAGTTTTCTTTCAAACAAAATCTACTTTCAGTTTCATACAATGTGATCTGAGTAATGATTGTGAACACAGCACGAACACTATCTGAACAGCTTACAATGTATGCATTATAATTTATATTATCATCATTATGGAGTCAAGTGTGCATTATCTTTAAAATACATCATTCACAGTACTACTTGAGTACATTCCAGTAGTAACTAAACACCCCCCCCCCACAGTGACACACACACACACACACACACACACACACACACACACACACACACACACACACACACACACACACACTGGCCACAGTCACACACACACACACACACACACACACACACACACACACACACACACACACACACACACACACAGTGGCACACACACACACTTTCAATACATGTATACACATACATAAAGTCATAAACTTGTGCTGTCACAGGAAGCATAAATGGATGGGAAAAGGGGGAGGTTCCCTCAATATAGTACACACACACACACACACACACACACACACACACACACACACACACACACACACACACACACACACCACCACCACCACCACCACCCCACCATCATCATCATCATCATCATCATCATCATCATCATCATCATCATCATCATCATCATCATCAACATCACCAAGTCAAAAATCTACCAGCAACAAAATCACAATAGATACAACTCTGTTGTAAACTATAAAACACACTCACTAAGTACTCTAACACAAGTAACAGGGCAGGAAGAGGAACATGATACATTCTAGACACTGCCATTACAGAGGATTGTACAGTGGGAACACAAAGCTGCAAATATCACGATTAAAAAAAAAAAAAAAAAAAAAAAAAAAGCACAATAATGACTGAAATACACACTGACACATGATGATTAGATTACAAACACAATTCAACCGTATGCACACTATATACTGATAAAACTTATTAAAATGTTTTTAAAATACCTTGTCAGTATTAATTATTATATTTATAGTATAATCAACATTCAAAACTGACATTAGTAGTACACATGAACCTTTTCTCTACAGGGTAACTCCCTAGAGGGTAACCAACCATCTCAACTACTAACCCTTCCCTCTGTTTCACCCAGTGCTGGTTACGGCAGCATACACTTGCACAGTTTGTAGTCGCACTTTGTACATGTATGGCTGACCACAAAGTTCTACCATGTATTTCTTCTAGGAATTTCTTCCTCCTCTTTGAATGCTAAGACCACAGCAATCTGAACAACACTTCAGCGATAAAGGAGAGATCTACTTACTTACTTACTTCAGAAACAAAGAACAGGATGTTTTCCGCACGTACACACACATCCAAACAGGACACCAAAAAAAAATATATGTGATGCACTTTCACAAAAGGTACTTTAAGTGCCTTCGCATCCTTTTTTCTGATTTTAATAGTCAGAAAGTTCAATCATTCAACTTTACAATGATGTACTTGTTCTTGCTGCAGCTTGACTAAAAGCAAAGTTACAGTCGTTTGAATTCACAACGTGATGAGGTGGCCATTTTGAAAAATTGGGGTTTCAAGTTACTCGAGTCTTGATCAGAAGACCTCAAGCAACAGGGCTTTTAAGCTTTATAAGCTGAATTGGGCTCTGATACTTTGGAATATGAATTTTAGATGTTTGAAGAAACCAAAACTGCAAAAACATGAAAATCACCAAAACAAAAATAGGTGTAGCCACCTTCTCCCGGCCCCTAGGTGAAAACTCTCCCTGGGACTTAATACAGTCAGTACCTTCTGTGGCAGCGCGTCCCATATCCCTCATTATGACCAAGACAAAAGTGGAGAGATGTTATGGAGAGATGAGGATGGAAGTGGGCAATACTCACAACATTGTTTCTTTCAGTTTCTACATCAATGTCAATCAGGTTGTCGGAGGGGGCCTGCAATGAAAATAGGTCAGGGGTGGAGGGTCAATGACTATGACGATGATCCATTGATGAAAAGGACGTGGTCACACAATTGGCTAATCATCGGCATACATACATGTATACATAGATCATATGGCTGGCACACACACACACACACACACACACACACACAGAGAGTAAAATGTGATTAGATTTCCACCGTGACAAAATGTTTTGCTAAGTCAGAGATTTTGTTGTTGTTGTTGTTGCTTACTTTAAGTTTAAGGGCTTGGGATCAAACAGTTTCCTATTTTATTTTAGGGATTTTTTTTGTCATTTTTAATTTTAGCACAAAGCTTCAGTGCCTGGCGAAAAATAGGCTCTGCCTGACCAACTTGCCTGAAAAAAATCAATGTATTGTAGTGCCCCATCGACTCCCCAGGGAGGTAAGAGACAGAAGAGAGATCTCAACAGAGATAGAGAGACAGTCAGAGACAGAGAGAGACAGAGAGAGGCAGAGAGACAGAATAACTGAGAGACTGGGACAGAGAGAGGTGGAGAGACAGAGGCAAAGAGACAGAGAGAGGCAGAGAGACAAAAAGATTGAGAGTGGGAGGGGAGGGGGAGGGGGGAGGGGGAGGGGAGAGAGAGAGAGAGAGAGAGAGAGAGAGAGAGAGAGAGAGAGAGAGAGAGAGAGAGAGAGAAGAGAGAGAGAGGGGAGAAAGAAGAGAGAGAGAGAGAAAAAAGAGAGAGAGAAAAAAGAGAGAGAGAGAGAGAAGAGAGGAGAGAGAGAGAGAGAAGAGAGAGAGAGGAGAGAGAGAGAGGAGAGAGAGAGAGAGAGAGAGAGAGAGAGAGAGAGAGAAGAGAGGGACGGATGGACGGATGACGGACTGGACAGACAGACAGACAGACAGACAGACAGACAGACAGAGCAAGAGCAGTCTTGAAGGGCACTATCAAGACACAGAAAACGTGAGGAAATATGGAACTTGTAAGTAATAGTTTCAAAGGGAGGAAACTTATTCTCAGACTATGGTCAGAATGGATCACTTCCCATTGTACCCCCTCAACTTTGAATGAGAAACAAATCTAATTCTGAATAATCAGAACATTAACAACAACAACAAAAAAAGCAACTTTTTTTCTTGTTTGTTTGTTGTTGTTGTTGTTTTGGGGAAGACAAATTAACACTAAAACAACATTTTCTTTCTTTTTAATCTGACTTTGACAAAGTTTGAGATACAAATCTGATTTTTAACACTTTTTCCTTTTTTAAAGAGTGCGGGGAAGGGCGGTAGAGAAACAATAAAATCTCTGTAATAAAGTCTAGGGTGGGAAATCTGATCACACTTTTTTTTTTTTTAAACGTTCTTAGCAAGCTCTTCATTCACATTCAGCAAGTGGGCATGCATGGGCAGGATGCACTGATCAATGATCGATATATTAATTTATATTATAACAAACTTTAATTAATAACGAACCATAATCATGATTATGGCCTTGAGCTAGTCTCGATATCAATTCTACTGATCAACTTACAACATTCACGTTAAAATCTGATTGAATATAAAAAAAAAAATGTACACAAATAGATGCATGCGGGCTACCAGCTTTTGTGAAACAAGTGACATTTATAAACAACACTGGAGAAACATAAAGGATTGATCACGACCTTTAAAACAAAAGGAACGATCAAGTACAAACACAAGGTTACAGTTTCAAAACAAACATTGAAACAAACAAAATTATCAAGACAACAGCAATGGTTATAACATGCAAAATCACAACACATGCATCATTTAATTTCTACATCTAGACATTACCTTAAAACTTCTTTCAAAACTATATCGAACAATACCAAAGAAAATCATTTCTTTTTTTCCAATCTTGATTAAAAAAATTAATTAATTAAAAAAACAGATGATTTACAACAAAATTAAGTTGAAGAAAGAAAGTAAAATACTAAAATGTTTCTGTGTTGTAGATTTTAAAATTTCAATTGTAACTTTTTAAATAAGTCTACACTACAGGCAGTACAGGAATAAATCATGATGAATCAACAGTTTCATCATCTGGACACTATCACAATGTTATCATTATTGATTATGATTTATACTAAAATCTACATCAATAATCATTATAAAGTAAAAAAAAAAAAAAAAAAAAAAAAGACTCAAATGTTATGCCTGATGTTAGAATTAAACTTAAAGGCACAGACTCCTGTTGTAAAGACAGATTGTGATAGTAGGTGAAACAAGCAGGGCAGGTACAGGAGCCTGATGAGGTTTGTCCTTTTGCCAAATTTTATAATATTCAATCAATTTGAACAGTGTTTTGATAGAAGAGAACCAGTGCATTTGCTGACCAATCCTGTCTGACCAGTGCATTTGCTGACCTATCCTGTCTGACCAGTGCATTTGCTGACCTATCCTGTCTGACCAGTACATTTGCTGACCAATCCTGTCTGACCAGTGCATTTGCTGACCTATCCTGTCTGACCAGTGCATTTGCTGACCTATCCTGTCTGACCAGTGCATTTGCTGACCTATCCTGTCTGACCAGTGCATTTGCTGACCTATCCTGTCTGACCAGTGCATTTGCTGACCAATCCTGTCTGACCAGTGCATTCGCTGACCTATCCTGTCTGACCAGTGCATTCGCTGACCTATCCTGTCTGACCAGTGCATTCGCTGACCAATCCTGTCATTTTTGTCATTTTTGTTTTTCCATGAATAAGGCTGCTGGAATCTTTTTTTTTTCCTTTTCTGGCCTGCATGTGTATCTATCTAGATCTACACAAAACTACACTACAGTTCTAAAGTGTTAACATTTTTAAGACTTAAGTATTTTTTATCTACTGTGCACAGCCTTATTCAACTGAGTATTCTCCCCTTTCCCCTCTTCTGACCTTTAACGCCCCCCCCCCCCCAAAAAAAAAAAAAAGAGGTTGGGACCAAAGATTATCCCCAAACTCACATGCTAAGCTTCACCTGCCACTGCAACCAAGCATTTCAATATTTTTATAAATCATTTATTATTTATAAATTCACATTTTATTTTATTTACTTATATTGTTTATCTAATAAGTAATACCTTGTAATACTCGTTGACTTCACTATTTTAGGTTTTGGGGTTTGTTTGTTTTTAGTAAAGATCCTAGAATCTCATGCTCAGCTTCACCTGTTAACTGTGACTTTTTTTTCTTCTTTTAAATTTTTTTTTTTTTTTATCTATCATTTAAATCTTATCTTTTTCTCATCTGTTTATTGACTTGACAACTCATTCAGTCATTCAAATTTCATCTTAGAATCAAACTATTCATCTTTTTTATTCTTTTCCTGTCTACATACATGTATCAACATGTAAATTACCTAGTATCAGTATCACTTTCACAGTATGATAACTACCTACTAGTATCAGTATCACTTTCACAGTATGATAACTACCTACTAGTATCAGTATCACTTTCACAGTATGATAACTGTTCTACTACTAGTATCAGTATCACTTTCACAGTATGATAACTACCTACTAGTATCAGTATCACTTTCACAGTATGATAATACCTACTAGTATCAGTATCACTTTCACAGTATGATAACTACCTACTAGTATCAGTATCACTTTCACAGTATGATAACTACCTACTAGTATCAGTATCACTTTCACAGTATGATAACTACCTACTAGTATCAGTATCACTTTCACAGTATGATAACTACCTACTAGTATCAGCATCACTTTCACAGTATGATAACTACCTACTAGTATCAGCATCACTTTCACAGTATGATAACTACCTACTAGTATCAGCATCACTTTCACAGTATGATAACTACCTACTAGTATCAGCATCACTTTCACAGTATGATAACTACCTACTAGTATCAGCATCACTTTCACAGTATGATAACTACCTTGGCTTTTGTCTGTAACTGAATTTTGCCAGGGACAAAGTTCTACTCTTGACGTCTTGTTGATGTGGTTTTCTTTAGTTTTATGTGCACAAAATCTAAAAATGTGTGTTGCACATGGGACCCCAGTCTATCGTCTCATCTGAAAGACTAGCACCCAGACAACCTTTCCCAGTCAAGTCGATAGGGTAAAGATTTGGGCACAAACGGCAATTGAACTACCAGACCACACACTTTGAAGTTTGAACCCAAACTTTTCGCTTTCTAATTCTAGGCAGGTGTGTTACATCTAAGCCACCAATCTACTGTGAAGATCACTACCCAGTTAGGTACCTCACCTTTTCTACAATCATTGAATCAATGAATCATCAATATCATTAAAAATTAAATAGTACATTATATCTGTTATCAGTTATTACTAGTATCATCAGCATTATCATAATAAATCTAGTATGATTTTATCAAGAAGTCAATTTGAGTTGTTGATAATGATATTAAATCTTTGTTTTAACCCCCCTCAAATTGCAAGCTAACCCCTCCCCATGGGTGTCCATGCATGTGCAGTACATGTGTGTGTGTGTGTATGTATACACGTATACATGTGTGTGTGTGTGTATGTATGTACACGTATACATGTGTGTGTGTGTGTGTCACTGTGTGTCACGTGTGTGTGTGTGTGTGTGTGTGTGTGTGTGTGTGTGTGTGTGTGTGTGTGTGTGTGTGTGTGTGTGTGTGTGTGTATGTATACACGTATACATGTGTGTGTGTGTCACTGTGTGTGACGTGTGTATGTGTGTGTGTGTGTGTGTGTGTGTGTGTGTGTGTGTCACTGTGTGTGTCACTGTGTGTGTTGTGTGTGTGTGTGTTGTGTGTGTGTGTGGTGTGTGTGTGTGTGTGTGCGTGTGTGTGTGTGTGTGTCTGTGAGAGAGAAGGTGTGTGTGTGTGTGTGTGTGTGTGTATACATGTACACATTATCAATATCATGATTATCGTATGTCTACATCATGTGTCACATGTGTGTGTGTGTGTGTGTGTGTGTGTGTGTGTGTGTGTGTGTGTTTTGTGTGTGTGTGTCACTGTGTGTGTGTGTGTGTACACATAATACATGTAGATGTGTACATTATATGTGTATGTGTGTATCATATTGTGTGAAGTTAGTTGTGTGTGTGTGTGTGTGTGTGTGTGTGTGTGTGTGTGTGTGTGTGTGTGTGTGTGTGTGTGTGTGTATCATGTGTGTGTGTGTGTGTGTGTGTGTGTGTGTGTGTGTGTGTGTGTGTGTGTGTGTGTGTGTGTGTGTGTGGTGTGTAATTGGGTGTGATTGTGTCTGCCAAATCTATGCCTGTGTGTATCATGTTAACAAGTGCATGTCACCAGCTTGACTAGGTGCATGCTCACATGTATGGTATACATTAATGTGTGCATATTCATTATCCTGTTTTATAATTAATAGAAGCTTATGGGGTTTTTTCCATGCATAACAGCAGTATCAGTTACAAACTGTTACACATAGTGACATACCACCTAGTAATACTAATATACTGTAAATGTAGCAAAATTTCTACTGACCATAGCCCCCATTTAAGGCCTACATCATGATCAAAACATACTGTCCCAATTTTGTTTATCAATAAACTTAAATTGTTTGTGTCAATGATCACTAAGAATGTAAGATATTGGTCAGTTTCTAATGTTTACACTGGCTGGCCATGGTCATCCCAGCTCTATCCAGTCTAGCCTAGATCTGATTCAGTGATTGAAAATGAAACCTCAGCAAATGATTTAGCACCTATGGCCTGCCATTTCGTGATTTATTGTATCGTTCGCGATGTAGGAATTACATTGCCTTTGTTGCTGAAATACGACTGTAACACTTCCCTCAATAATCAAGGGACAATCAACCTCGAGGGTAGCCTATAGTATACTGCAAGTATTGGGGGTAGGCCCTAGACAGGAAGGAGTAGGCCTAGCCTACTTTATCTGGCTCAGAGCTCAAAAGGTAAAATGAATGAAAGGGTGGCATTACTGACAGGCTTACACTAGGCTAGGCAAGAAACCTCTTTTTTTAAAATCCAGTATATCGTACAAACACATACGGGGTAGTGTATCACAAATCATGCAGACGACACCAATAACTACAAAAGCCAAAACCAATGCCACTAAAGCTGATTGAATCATTGATTGTTCACCCACCTCTTTCCACGATTCTTTCGATTCCAGCCGATGTCTTCTGCTACTTTGTTGTGCGTCTACCAACACAAACAACACGACAAAGCCGCAAACAACACACAAACGCATCGCTGCAGATTTCGTTGAACACACAAATCCTCAATCAGAATGGCAGCAATAACTAAAAACAATACAATCTGAACTATAGAAAACGAAAAAGTTCACGATTCGCTAGCCCCTAGTCTCCACCGATGTCAAACACCATAAACCGCATTACAGTCCAAAGTAAGATATCCGTGCGCCTTCTGTGCAAAAAGGAGATAACTTTATCGATTTATCAAATACTCGGATATTATTACAGAATTTAACATTTCTCTAATTTTATGCTAGGAAAAGGTTTAAAACCAAGTGCTCTTTCGTTGCTGCCGATTGAAAAATGAATCGCCTTGGAACTAGATTTTACAAATACATTCATACGCAGAATATGCACAGAGAGAGAAAAAAAAAAATACACAAAAATCACTGTCTACAAAGGCTACCAGTTTCCGTTTTAGCCATGTGCAGAATAATCGATTAGAAAACTGCATTACGTGTGCAGAATCATCTATGACAAGAGAACCAGGATCGAGGAAGTCGGCTGGTGCCTTGGTGAAAGGGTAGTCTTGAGAGGTGTTGAAAAATCTCTGGTACTAAATTTAGCCAATGTTTTGACCTTTTTCCCACCCAATGTAAAGTTTTACTTTGTTGCACTTCGTAAGATTGAATGGTTTGAAAATAATGCTATGTGGGTTGCGCAAAGGGGGGAAAGGTTTATCACAAACAAAATGAGTGCTTGCTTCATGGTTTGAATAAAGACGTGAGTGGGTGTTTGTGGATATGTTCTGTTTTTGTTTCCTTTTTGCTTCTTTGTTTGTATACTTGTTTTTGCTTCTTTTTTTTCTTTTTCTCCTTTTTTTCTTTCTCTTTTTTAAACTTAAAAATTGTATATTATACAGCCTACTACATGATTGAAACTTTGTGAATTGGTGTAAGCAGAATTCATTCCAAAAAAATGTCAAAAAGACACAAGCACAACCGTGACAGAACAACAAGAAAACAAAAGTCCTTTCAACATTTACATAATTATTTAACATTTATTTTATTTTATTTTATCTATACCACTTTATGTCACGGCAGATTTCTCTGCGTGAATTTCGGGCTGCTCTCCTCGGGAGAGCGCGTCGCCACAAGTGCAGCGCTACCCATTTTTTCCTTGTCTGTAACTGTATTTGTTTCCCTATCAGAGTCGGTTTTTTTTCTACAGAATTTTGCCAGGGACAACCCTCTTGTTGCCATGGGTTCTTTTGCATGCGCTAAATAATGATGTGTAGCTCACGGGACCTCGGTTTATCGTCCCATCCGGAAGACTAGCAACCGGACCACCACCCATTGTCTAATGGATGGGGGAAAAGTTTCGGGCCCAAACGGGATTCGAACCACCGCACACTCCGACCGGGACTTTTCGCTTTCTAGGCAGGCGCGTTACCTCTAGACCACCGATCCAGACGTAGGCTCTACACACATTATCACAGATAACTTCACATTGTTTGCAACAGATGGGGGGACGATGGGGGGACGGTATAGCCTAGTGGTCAGAACATTGCACTCGCGATTTGACCACCCGGGTTCGATTCCCGTTCGAGGGGATTTTTCCTCTGGAGTTAACATCAGTACTGACTCCACACCCCACAAAAGTCCTTCTGATGAGACTATAAACCGAGGCCCCGTGTACGAACGCACGTAGAACATCTTGTGCACACGTTAAATCCTGTTCCCCTTTTCGTAAGAGTAGGCGACTGTGTGCCGGTGGGAATAGATGACAAGATTCACAAAACTGCATACACACGGGGACTGGATGTAAAAAAAAAAAGCACATGAGTGCTTATTCCATTATCCTCGATATAAAAGAATAAAATAAAATAAAATAAAATAAAATAAAAAAATAAAATAAAATAAAATAAATAAAATAAAATAAAATAAAATAAAATAAAATAAATGACTGTTTCATAGACTACCATTAACAATTGGTTGTACTTCAGTAACAGAGCAAATGTGATGAGAACAACCATTTCAACTGGACATGCAACATACTCGCTGCCATCTTGTTGTTCTTGTTTTTTGTTGTTGTTTTTTTGGTTGTTTTTTTTTTATTCGTATCAAAGTTTATAAAGATTTTTTTTTTAAAAAGGATAAGATTACAAACTGATACACAACTTACTAGCAGATGTTTTAGATAACGTATGAACTCAAATGGTCATATATAAATATACACACGCATGCATACAAACATACATACCCAAGCATATAGACATATAGTGGCATACATGTGCTTGCATTATACAGAACTTCTACATACACAACTGATAGAACATTGTTTAAAAAGAGCAAAACATCAACAACATAAACAACACACCATCGCAATTAAACTGCTCAACTGAGTAAGACGGATTTGACCTTTCAGACTGAGTCATCCAGCAGTGATAGAGTTTGTGCTAATCTAACTTGTTGTTGTTGTTGTTGTTGTTGTTGTTGTTGTTGTTGTGCGGTCTCCTGCTTAACACTCTGGGGGTCTGTCTGTCTGTCACCCAGGATGTGCCACTCTGACTGACTCACTCATTCATCCATCCCCTTTGGGAATACCTGTGAGATTGAAACTACATGTATACTGAATGAAGAAGTTTGTGTATAGGACTGTTTTCAATTATCTCACCATAATAGGCAGCCATACTCCGACTGCAGATGATTTTTTTTTCTTCTCCTTTAAACGAGAGTGCAGGTTGTTATGTTAAGAGCTTGTTGTCATGGCTGAAGGCAGACAATCTCAACACAACATTTTACAACATAACAACATTTTAGTGTTGGCTTTGGCAATTAGCTGATGTCAATAACTGACACAGCTTTTGGCCGGGCCAACGGCCATCTTGTGAATTCAAAGAATTTTTTTTTCGAAAATTTGCTTTGTCTTTGTTAATTTGATTTCATTATTACAATTTGGATGGGGGGGGGGGGGGGGGGGGGGGGGGGAAAACTTAGGACTGGATGTAAAAAAAACACACAAAAAAACACAAACCATTAGGCCTATGTGTGCTTATTCTTTTCCTGAATGAAAAAAGGTTTTAGGTTTCACATAATTATCAAACAATCAGTGGGGGACGGGACGGGACAGCCTGGTGGTTAAAGAGATGCTCTTGTGATCTCTTGACTCGGGTTTGAATCTTGTTCAAGAAGATTTTTCCTCAGGACTTAACATCACTGCCGACTCAATAATAAAATGGATAATGGAATAAACATTCGTGTGCTTTTTGACATCCAGTTCCCGTGTGTATGCAGTTTTGTAAATTTTTCACCCGTTCCCACTGGCACACAATGGCCTCTCTTCTGAAGAGTGGAACGGATTTTAACGTTGTGCGCAAGGTGTTCTGCGTGCGTTCACACGCGGGACCTCGGTTTATAGTCTCATCCGAAGGACTTTGAGAGGGAGTAGAGTGGGCACTGGTGTTAATTCCAGAGGAAAAAGTGTGTGCGCGCGCGCGCGCGCGCGCGGCGGCGTGCGTGCGTGCGTGCGTGCGTGCGTGTGTGTGTGTGTGTGTGTGTGTGTGTGTGTGTGTGTGTGTGTGTGTGTGTGTTGTGTGTGTGTGTGTGTGTGTGTGTGTGTGTGTGTGTGTGTGTGTGTGTGTGTGTGTGTGTGTGTGTGCGCACGCGCGTGCGTGCGTGCGTGCGTGTGTGTGGGTTCATGCGTGCACACCCATACACACTGTCACGCATGCACAGTCTTCGTGTATGTGGTAACATGCATGTGCGATACATCAGGTTTTGTGCCCTGGCGCTCGTGCGTGCGTGCCTATGCAAATCAAATCAAATCAAATCAAATCAAATCAAATGTTTATTTCCAGATGGTACATTGAATAACATCGATTAGCTTTTTTTCATCAAGCCATCTATCTCAGAAAAGAACAAAAACAAAACAAAAACAAAGCAGAAAATTCCTAACAAACAAAGAAAAAAAATAAAAGGGCGGGAGGGGGGGGGGGGTTACCAAAAAAAATTAACGACAAACATTTCACCAACATTAATTAGCTAACATGATTTCAACAGCCTTAAAAATAAAATATGCCTATTGATAATACAAAGCAAAAACAATAACAACAAAAACAACCACAAAAAAACCACTCAAAAGTGTCCACACACACACACACACACACACATACACACACACACACACACACACACACACACACACACACACACACACACACACACACACACACACACACACACGCACGCACGCACCCCCGCACGCACGCACACACACACACGGTTCGCGCGCTCATCCATTTAGCACGTATTCACGTACGCGCATGCACACATTTAAAGTTGTTGTTTTTTTTTTAATCATGTAGTATCACAGAAACAGCTTACATCAGTTACAATGTCACTAATACTATTATTTAAGACTTAAAAAAAAGAATCCATGAAATGTCAATAAGCAATTTATGTCAGATTACAATATCTCCATACTTCAGTTCATACTTTAGATATCAGAAGAAAGAAAAGGAAAAAAACAACAAAACAAACGCAACAATACCATATGATAATTCCCATCACCACTGAGAGGAAATAACATATACACTAACACACAAACAATCAAACAAACAAAAAATCAGACAAACAAAAACACCAAAAAACCAAGCAAACAAGCAGAGGTGTGTGTGTGTGTGTGTTGTGTGTGTGTGTGTGTGTGTGTGTGTGTGTGTGTGTGTGTGTGTGTGTGTGTGTGTGTGTGTGTGTGTGTGTGTGTGTGCTGTGTGTGTGTGTGTGTGTGTGTGTGTGTGTGTGT
>CM060350.1:1243821-1248821 GCA_030674155.1 Stramonita haemastoma
CACCATAAACCATCTTATTTGGTGTTCTTACTGGGACTCCTAGAAAACGTTTACATGCCATTAAATGAACCTTTTCTATGTGTTCTAGTCTCTGCAGTCCCCATATTTCTGATGAATATAATAATATTGATCGAATTTTAGTGTCAAAAATTTTGAAAAATATATTCGAGGTCATCTCCTTATACTTTTGAAACACCTTATTTAGTTGAAGAACTGCTTTCTTTCCCTTTGCTGCTAGATGTATAGTACCCCTTTTAACACTGATCATAGTTGTAAAGTTAAACCCCAGATAACAGTAATTATTAACCACCTCTAATTTCTTAGAATTGTAGAACCATTTTTCATGCGTACCTAAATATCCCCCTTTTCTAAATACTATCACTTTAGTCTTTTCGGAATTTACACATAGCTTCAGTTTTTTGCAACATTCATGCAACACGTTAAGTTGAGTTTGAAGGCCTGTAGGGGTAGTTGAAAGTAAAGCAACATCATCAGCAAACATCAATATGAAAAGCTCCATGTAATCTAATAACAGTGCTCCATGTTTGCCTTTTTCTTCAATGTTTTGTGCTAACTGATCAATAAAAATTGAAAACAATGTTGGGCTCATAACACATCCTTGCCGAACACCAATAGGACATTCAAACATTTCTGAGAGTTCATGGTTTATACATATACATGACAACAATGATTGATACATAGCTTTTAAACAGGCAAAGAATTTTCCTTTTACACCTTGAGCATCTATACATTCTAAAAGTTTGTCATGTCGAACAGAGTCGAAGGCTTTTCTAAAATCTACAAATGCCACATATAACTTTCTGCCTTTTTTGCACAAATATTTCTGAACTGTAGCATACAATGTAAAAATGTGATCAACTGTTGAGTGATTCTTACGAAATCCTGCTTGGGAATCTGAAAGTAAATTATTTTCTTCTAGCCATGTGTACAGTCTTTTGTTTAAAATAGTTGTGTAACACTTTGAAATAATGCTAAGTAGTGATATTCCTCTGTAGTTATCAACCATTTCAGGATTTCCTTTTTTATATATTGGGATGATAATGGCTTTTAACCATTCCTGCGGAAAAATACCTTGGTCAAAAATAGCATTGAATAGTTTTGTCAAAAATGAATATACCTCTTCCCCACCAGCCTGTAGCATTTCAGCAGAAATGGCATCAATGCCACTTGCTTTACCTTTCTTGAGTTTTCTAATGGCTTGGGTGACTTCTACTTCTGATATGGGCTGATTTAAAACATGATTATTTTCTTCAGATAAATCAGCTTCAATCACCCTCTGATCTACCTCTTCATTACTATTTTGAAACAGGTTTTTAAAATGGTTAAACCACTCTTCCATACTAATATTGTTACCAATTTTCTTTTTCCCTCCACATCCCATACTTCTTAACTGCTTCCAAAACTGAGAAGAATTATCCATTTCTCTTGCCAGACATTCTGTTTTTAGTTTTTTGAATTTCTGTCGTTTATCTTTCAGTAGGTGTTTATACCTTTTTCTTGCTTCTACATACAGCAATCTATCTTCATCTGTTCTAGATTTTCTAAAACAGTAAAGTTTTTTCCTACTTTCCTTTTTTGCTATTTTACATTCGTTGTCAAACCATTCAGATTTTTTCTTCTTGTTTTTATGGAATGTCTTTAACATACACTGACTAGAAGTTTTCAGACATGCTATAAAAATATCTAAGGCTTGATCTATATCTATATCCAGACTATGTGTGGCCAGAGTCAGTTTTTCCTTGATACCTTTACTATGCAACATTGTAATATAGTCACTGTTATATTCTTCATTCCATACAATTTTCTCACAAACCAAACTTTCATCTTCAGCTTCCTTCCAATTTTTATCTATTGACCTTTTCTTAATCTGTAATTCCAAAACAACTGGAAGATGGTCTGATTCAGTTAAGCTTTCAACAGTAAGGGATACAACATTGACATAGGAAAGCAAGTCATATGATGCAATAAAATAGTCCACTGTACTTGTTCCAGAGGCTGCAATATAAGTACAACTGTCATCAAGGTTATGTTCACTGAGTCCATTTAAAATAATACATTCAAACATATTACATAGTTCTAATAACTGCTCACCAAAGAGATTGACCCCACCATCTTGAGATTTCCGTGGGAAGTTGTTGTCATCTGAACAGTAGTATCTGTGAAGTCAGTATCATCACCACTGAAACTATAATTTTTCGATGCTGTTCTTGCATTTAAGTCACCGTTTAAGAGAATATAAAAATCGCTCCTCTTCTCATGTAAATCTACTAGGCATTGTTCTAACATTTCTATACCATATATACCCTCCTGATTTTTCCAGAAAGGGGAATCATTTGGTGGAATATATGAACAAACAAACATAATTTCCTTGCTTGTAGAAAAGAGTTCTTGATCAATTTTAACAATTATAGTATTTTCAACTTCTAAATGAATTTGTTCCACAAAACTGGCAAAGGATTTCTTAATTAGAACTATAACACCCCCTGAATAACGTCCTTTCCGAGACAGCTTTTTGGCCTTTGACATGTAGATAATATAATCACTGAAAATAGGAGAATCAAAATCGTTTGCAAGAAAAGTTTCTGTCAAGCATATAAATATCATAAGAAAGAAGGAAATTTACAAAGTGGTCATCTTCTAGCTTTGGTAAGAGGCCATTAACATTGTAGTTGAGAAATTTTACTTGATAGCTATTTACACTATTTACAGATACAACTGATTGAGTAGCTGAACTGTTTGCTTGCACAATAGCTGTGTCATGTTCAACATCATGCACTTGTTTTCTTATGTACTGCTTTCTGGGTATTGTGGCCTGGCTGAGTTCCTATTTAGTAGTGCATGGAATCCCCTTGGCTTTCTGCTCAGACTGAGACTTTTTGGACTGCTTCTCTAAAGCATTTGATTGTTCATGTGGTTGTACCTTCATGAATGAGTCAACAATGCTGCTTTGACTACTGGCTCTTGTAGAGGTCTTAACTCCTCTATGGCTTTTTATTCCAGTGCTAGAGACAGCACGTCTTTGACGTGATGTTCGCACAGAGGACCTTGTTTTTTTGACATTTGTGGCAGCTTTACCACGTACATTTATTTCTGAGTTAATGGCCTGTTCTGGTGGTTGGTCAGTAGTCATGTCTGGTCTTTCTGGTTGGTCAGTAGTCATGTCTGGTCTTTCTATATTTTCTGTGTCAATGCTGTTGGTCTCCTTTTGTTTGTCACATGCCATGTCCTTGCTCTGTTTTTCTATACTTTGTTGAGGTTCACTACTGTCATCTGTTTCTTGTGCTTTGTCACTGTTTATAAGAACCTCAGAATTAGCCTCAACATGGACCTCAACATGAGCATTAGTAATCTCTGTCTCTCTTCTGATGTCAGTACCATTGTCAGTATCTCTCACTGCAAAGTCCTCTACCATAACACTGTCATCACTGTCACTGCCTTCATTGTTAGCTAGATGTTTGACCCAGGTTCTATGCACAAGATCCTCACTGCATTCAGTTTCAGTTTCTAGATCAGAATGTCTGTCCTTGTCTGTCAGGTTAAGTCTGTCATGGTCATGGTATTCAAAGTCACCAGGATCAACAGCCTCAGCAGGGCTGACAGTCTGTCTGACAGGTTCACTCCTGTTGTTGGCACAGCTGGACTCCTGCCTCCTTGAATTCTGGACAGGACATCTTGAGGTACTGGATCCCTTCTGGCTGTCTTTCAGCATGACCACCCTTCTGTGGTCTGATGTGGCGTAAGACTGTGAGGGTCTTCCATACCTTGCTGCTTGGCTGTATGACTGTATACCAGGAACCACTGGAGTAGGAAATGTTCTTGACTCTGGGTAATGAATGTTCTTCCAGTCTCTTGGTCGGTCAACCCATCTGTCATTCCAGCTAGTATGTGCCTCTCTGCAGTTAGAGTTTCCTTTTGTAATGTTTCTCCTCTCTTCTGATTCCCAGGGCATCCGCTGATGGTGATGAGTTGGTGAATTGGGCTTGTTGTAGTGTCTGTCTTCAGACAGGCTCATGTTGTCTTCAGGGACCTCACGGAATCCAAACCTGCTTGGATGGTGCCCATTCTTGTTTCCATAGGCCCTTCCTGCTGTAGATCTGTTGGGTTGCAGGTATTCTGTCTTCGAGAACCATTTATTTCTCTGGCCTGGTTGTAGCTGTGGCTGGTCCTCCACCTGTCCATAATCCTCTGGGGTTTGGTACCATTCATGTCTATACCTGGTTGAGGCAGGTGGTTGCCTGTTCCTGACTTGCAACTTTCCATTGCGTATGTATGCAATCTTTCCCTGCCCTCTGTGGAATTCAACCATATCCCGCTGTCTTGTGGTGAGGTCAGAGGCCACCCGTACACCACAACTCCTCAGACTGTCACGTAGGTCTCCATCACCCAGCACTGCCATCTTGTCCATCCACCTGTAGAACTGGACAAGGATGGGGCGAGGGTCACCTGAGCGTGGTCTTTGCCTCCCTATTCGGAAAGCTCTAGCGATGTCTTTTTCGCTCCATCCCGAGTACTGGCTATGGGCATTCAGCAGGTCAACAACAATGTGAGTGGTGGCATACTCATCCTCCCACTGCTGTTCCTCCACATTCATGATCTTGACACTGCAAGCTTTAAGGTTCTGTTCTGTAGTTTCAAATCTTCTCTCCAGTTCATTCAGTCTGTCCATGATGCTTTCTTTGTCTTCTTTCATTTCTTTTAGCTCGTCTCTGTTACATATCACCCTTTCCTCCAGATTGTTCATCTTTGAGAAGAACCGAGAGAAATTGTCCTCAAGGGAGCAAAATCTCTCGTCCATGCTTGATTTAATTGCTGCAGAGTGAAGGGCAAAAACCCTGCTGCATCTGTGCCAAGCGCCAGTCGATCATTTGCAGTAGACTGCCGGGATGGGGTACGTAAGTATTTTCTGCCATTTTTCAGGCGCCTGTGGTGCACTTTGTTGCAAACTAGTTTACAAGTAGCTCTTACTCTAGTGCCAATAC
>CM060350.1:1253821-1266321 GCA_030674155.1 Stramonita haemastoma
CACAGACACAGAGACAGATGCAAACACAGATACAGACACAGAGACAATTACAGAGACAGTTACAGAGACATACAGAGATAGATACAGAGACAGATACAGAGATAGATACAGAGACAGATACAGACACAGAGACAGATACAGAGATAGATACAGATATAGAGACAGATACAGAGAAAGACACAGAGACAGACACAGAGACAATTACAGAGACAGACACAGGTGCAGAGACAGACACAAATACAGAGACAGACACAGATGCAGACACAGAGACAGATACAGACACAGAGACAATTACAGAGACAGACAGATACAGAGATAGATACAGAGACAGACACAGAGACAATTACAGAGACAGATACAGACACAAATACAGACACAAATACAGAGACAGAGACAGACACAGACACATATGGTAGACATAGGTCAGTGTCGAAGACTATGGAGTTGCGCTCTAGGCTAAATGACCTACATTTTCTGGTTTGTGTTTGGTTTAAACAATTTTATTAGTTCAGAAACAAGGAGCACCAATACATGAATATTATGAGTTTAACAAGCAAAGCTGATATGGATGCTCAATAGTAGGCACCCCTCAGTCTCGGAAGACGATGGAGTTGCGCTCTAGCCTTTAGAGCGCAAAGCCTGGGTAAGTAAGTATGGAGGGCAAACTGTTGCCCATGCAGCAGACCCCCCCCCCCCTCTCCACGCCACTGGAATGATCCATTGGAAAGGCAATGACCGATACGAATGGTTCCAGTACCGTCGCAGGAGCCACCAGAACGTTGCCATATACAGCCCCGAGCCGCCCTGGGACTGCAACTCTCCGGTTTTTCCTCAGGGATGGTGTCTAAACACGACACCTGTGTGCATGCTGGGTGTTATATATATATATATATATATATATATATATATATATATTTGTCATCCGCTCCTACCGGCACACGATGGCCTGCTCTTCCGAAAGGCGAAACGGGGTTTTAACGTGTGGGCAAGATGTTCTGCGTGCGTCCGCACACGGGGCCTCGGTTTCTAGTCTCATCCCATTGGGTACTCAAACATCCATAATATTATATACAAGGATAGGGTGCAGGTGAACAGCATTGCCTCAACTAATGAACAATGGTGTGTGTTTAAGGGTTTTCTGTCAGAGGGGTGTATCTGAATGGAGCACTTCAGGTTTGAGATGCGCCTTTCTGTCTGGAATCCTCACAGCCCTTTAATTCATTTCACAGCACTTCAATTAAGCCACACTCACTCACTCACTCACTCACTCAGTCCCATGTCCCAAAGGACGTAGGGGGGACATGAGAGAAGACGCAACAGAGATCTTTTTCCATGCTTCACGATCCTGTGTGGCTAGTAGGAGGTGTTGCAGGGGTTGGGCGGTCCAGTCTTTGATGATTTTAGCAAACCATTGGTCCTTACGAAAACCTTCTATCAATCGTAAAAAAAGCGTCAAGTTAAATGGTATGGGCATGTCACAAGATCAAAAGGACCTGCAGAAACAATACTGCAAGGCACTGTCCAAGGAGGAAGAAAAAAGAGGCAGACCAAGGAAGAGATGGGAGGGACAACATCAGCGAATGGACAGGCCTAGAACTCAACAAAACTTTGAGAAAGGCAGAACAGAGGGTAGAATGGAGGGAACTGGTGGTCAAGTCTTCAGGGGTGCCCCCACGGTCGTCAGACTAAGGGACACAGAGAGAGAGAGAGAGAGAGGAGAGAGAGAGAGGAGAGAGAGAGAGAGAGAGGAGAGAGAGAGAGAGAGATTTCTCTGCATGAAATTCGGGCTGCTCTCCCCGGTGAGAGCGTGGCGCCACAAGAGCAGCGCCACCCATTTTTTTTCTTTTCCTGTTTGCAACTGTTTTTGTTTCCCTATCAGAGTGGCTTTTTGCATACAGAATGTTGCCAGGGACAACCCTCTTGTTGCCAGGGACAACCCTCTTGTTGCCAGGGACAACCCTCTTGTTGCCGGGGTTCTTTTCCGGGTCGTGCCGACTCCACCACCCACCCCCTCCCTCCCTCCCTCCCTCAATCGTGTCGAACGCAAGCAGAAAATATTGCACACACGATAAAAACCCCTTCCGCCTTTTGGAAGAGCAGGCCATTTCGAGCTGGCAGGAACCGATGATATAAAAAAAATTAAAATAATAAAAATATAAAAAGAAAAAGACCCACGCACATAGGTGTCATGTTTGGACACCAATCCCGCAGCGGAATGCGGCTGCCTGGATGACAGCGGAGAGAAATGGTAGGTCGCATTCGCGAAATCTCGTCATTGGTGAATTTTGGAGCTCTAACGGTTAGAGTAACGGGAAAAGAAAAGAAAAAGAAAAAAAAAAAAAAAGGGGGGGGGGGGGGGGGGGGGGGGGGGGGGCTGTGACAAGTCCTCAGTGGAAGTTATATCCCCTGGAGAGGGAAGGGCTCGGCCATGTTCCGTTTCCTTAGAAATCACCGTCTGAAAATGCCACAGCAGTGCCCCAACCACTCCTTAGGAAGTCACGCAAGAAGTCGTCTTCTTTTTTTCTCCACCTCCTCTTCCTTCTCCCTCTTCTTTTTTTTTTCTTTCTTTCTTTCTTTCTTTCTTTCTTTCTTTCTTTCTTTCTTTCTTTCTTTCTTCTCTTCTTCAGAATTCTTCTTCTTCCCCTCCTCCTCCTTCTCATTCTTTTTCGTCTTCCTCTTTTTCTCCTCCTCCTTCTCCTCATTGTTCGAACGCTCAAACATCAACTATTGTTATCTGTCATATCAGCCAAAATGCGTCACGCTGCCGTTAGCTGCATGGCAAGTCAGACCCAGCACATCCGACTTCAGTGTGGGAGAGAATTGTCATCTTTTAAGTCTTTCAGGAAACCCCCCAACCCCCCCCCACAACAAAACCTTTATCCCTGTGATGTTAAGAAGGGGGAAAAAAGTCCATAAGTGCTTATATACCATTATCCGGGAAAAATAAAAAGGTAAAATAGTTAGAGCAGCAGAATGGTGATTACATAGCCTAAAGGTAAAGGTGTCCTCCTCCTCCTCCTCTATTTATTTTCATTATTATTATTATTATTATTATTTATTATTATTATTATTATTATTAATTATCATTATTATTATTATTATTATTATTATTATTATTATTATTATTATTATCATTATTATCTCATCATCATCATCATCATCATCATTCATCATCATTATTATTATTCATATCATCATCATCATCATCATCATCATCATCATCATCATCATCATCATCATCATCATTCATCATAGTAGTAGTAGTAGTAGTAGTAGTAGTAGTAGTAGTAGTAGTAGTAGTAGTAGTAGTAGTAGTAGTAGTAGTGTTGTTGTTTTCGTTGTTGTTGTTCAGATAAGAACACTGCCATTTTGTGGCTTCTTCAAGTGTTTGTCTTCGGCAACAAGACATGAAAGGGCGACTGAACGGGCAGAAAAACAACAACACACCTCCAAAAAATTAAAACAGTTTCTTCCCTTAGACTGGGCGGTCGTTCGGTTACACTCCAGCATTACTTCTATAGAATGCGAATCGGAAATTTTTTTTTTGGGGGGGGGGGGGGGGGGGGGGGGGGTAAGGTTTTCACAGATTTTTTAAAGTTTGAAAAAATACACTGCGCACTTGTTTTTGGGATTGAGGACCTACAGTAATGCCAGGTAGTCACGAAAAAGTTGAAAATGATTTTCAAATAAAAATTGCTTGTAATCCTACAGTGTTAACCTGCCCATGTATATTTCTGACACTCCACCACATGAGTCATGCCAGAGGTCAATTTTTAGTTATTGACATGGTATTAATCTGCAATAAAATGGTTATACAAAACAAAACAAAACAAAACAAAACAAACAAAAAAACAGATTAAAAATCGGACAGTTCTATCAAAAGCTATTACAACTTGAAATGATAAACTGCAAGAAATGACAAAAATGAGAAATCGACAAGTTTAAAATCCTAACAGGTGGTCAGAAGGAAGACTTGGGTATTTTAAAAACACGTTTAGAGGCAAAAGGAAACGAAAGTATGCCTTGATAGTTTACTACAAGGTGGAATAATGGCTATAGTTTTATAATCAATCAAAATCTTAAAATCGACAACTTGACCCCACCTGCCTTTAATGGCTGCTAGCGGAAAAGTGGGTCAGGTGCTAAGTGACTCATTTCGTGGTGGAGCGTCACATTTTCGCTGAAAAATATACTTTAAAAGTTCACACCTACCAAATCTGTGCAAAATCATGCAACACACTGCCCGAAAAATTGCCAGCCGTGTTTTAATCACTTCTCCAAAGAGTTATTTAGAAATCTCCGAAAGCGAAATGCGGCGACCTTAATGGTGGTTTGGGGGGGGGGGGGGGGGGGGGGGGGGACGATGGCAAACGCAAAATCTCACCATTGGTAAAAACCTGGGAGCTGTAGTGGAGGATTTCTCCTTCTCTGCCTTGGCTGTTCAGTGGAACAACGCTCAGGCAGTTACTATTGTTGCCTGTCATATGAGCGAGACTGCAGCTGTATGTAACTGCCCTTAAGTGCCTGACAAATTCTGGGCCCAGTGCATCCAATATAGGCGTGGGAGAGACTCCTCTGAAGTCGGAGTATGGCTGCCTATATGGCGAGGTATTTAAAATAGTCGTGTATATACACGCAAACTTTTCATCCAGTGTGCAAATTTCAATCTCACGGTGATTTCCAGGTGTAGAGGAGTGAGAGTGGTACATTCTGGGTGACAGACCCCCAGAGTTGTTAAGCTGGGGAACGTACAACAACAACAACAACACCAACACCAACGATACCAACAATAACAATAACAACATAAACAATCCAACAACAACAACAACATAAACAATCGAACAGATGACGCCAGTTTTGTTATTGTTTTTGTTTTATTAATATTCTGACAAAATTCAAAATTTAGAGTTCAGACAGACTGAATAGTCCAGTGGTTAATGCAAGGATATTGGGCAAACCCTGCAAATGAGGGTGACGGCATGTTTCTCAGCATACACATACTTTGAACACTCCTGAACAATACTGGCATAGGAAACACCATGTTGTCCATCTGTTTCTCCACTTTTTAAATACTTTTTTTTCTATCATGCAGACATGCCTAATGAGTGATTATAAATGTAAAGCCAGAGAGGTGTTCCTTGTTTGTTTTTTCTCCTTAGTTTATTAATTAATGTTTATTTGCTGGAGGGTGATTTAGACAATGAAACCATTTATCACAGACCAAACATAACCGTCTTCTCCCTCCCAACTTGACCACCTAGTTTCCCCAGCACCCTATCACCTTTCCCTAATATACTCCATCTATCCCCTACCCCCTCCTGGCCTTTCTCCCCCCCCCCCCCCCTCCCCCTACCCCCCCTATCTCTCCCCTCCCTCCCCCCCTCCCCCCCTATTCCCTCCCCCTATCTATCCCCCTCCCCCCTATCTATCCCCCCTCCTGTCTTATCTCCCCCCTATCTATCCCCCTCCCCCTCTAACCCCCCCCTCCTGTCTTATCTCCCCCTATCTAACCCCCCCCCCTCCTATCTATCCCCCTACCCTGTCCTATCTCCCCCCCTCCTGTCCTATCCCCCCCCTTCTGACCTATTTCTCCCCAACTCCTTCCCACCCCCTGTCATCTACCACCTGCCCCCTCCTCCCCCCCTCCAGGCACAAACACAGGAAGATAGACAACACATCTCCTCCAAAGCTCAGAGGATTAGAAGTTAGGGGTAGATCCCTGTAAAGATCTGCCATTCTTTACTCAGCTCAGGTTACTGCAATCTAATTTTTATGGCATGTTATCAAACAAACAATTCCAAACTTTGTAGGTGTTTTCCTATATTAGTTTGAAAATGAACGAAAGATATGTATTTACAATCATTTACTTCATCTTGTACTTGTTCAAGACAGGTAAACAGCATCTCCTACTAATTCATGTAAAAGTTGTTGCTTCTTTTCCATGATATAGCAACTTTTATCTGAACTACTAAGCAACTTTAAACAAATCAAAGGGATTGAATTGTTTAAGATAGTCTCTGAAGGGGAAGTAATATTGATATGAAATAGCCACACAGCATGTGTGTGTGTGTGTGTGTGTGTGTGTGTGTGTGTGTGTGTGTGTGTGTGTGTTGTGTGTGTGTGTGTGTGTGTGTGTGGTGTGTGTGGAAATCATATTTTGCCAAAAAGGATCTTATAACATGTTTATATATGGTGGAAAAACTTGGGAAGTTGTTGGCTATTTTAAATCTTTAGGAATTATTTTCAGTGAGAGTGGCAGTTTTGCAAAATGTAAGGAAAATGCTAATCAAGCTACTAAAGTCATGTTTAGTCTGATAAGGACTGCATGACAAAAAGAACTACTTATACATGTGACACTTGATTTGTTGATAAAATTGTTTTACCTGTGTTGTTGTATGGGTGTGAAATTTGGGGTAATGAAAACGTAGTAATAATTAAAAAGTTCCTGTTAAATTTAAAAAAATATTTTTTCGTTTAAAGCCTACGATGTCAAATTCGTTAGTATATGGAGAAGGGGGCAGATACTCCTTGTCTGTTTCTGTTCCAATGGTTCGTTTCTGAATGTAGCCCTTGACTTTTATCCTGGAAAGCTATCATCACATGTTTACCAGAGGATGAAAGATTTACATGAAAATCTCTGATTCAATCAACATGGCTAAATAAGATACAAAACATTTTAGTGCACAGCAGATTTGACTTTGTGGGAGAGACAGTTTTGTTCAATTATCAATTCTACCAGTTCATGTAATTATCAAAATCTTCTTAATAGAAAAGTTTTTTAATGAATGGAGAGCTGAGCTGTGGGAAAATAGTAGATGCCTTTAGTACAAAAACTATAAAACCAATTTTCACTCACTCTCACTCAGTCCCATGTCCAAAGGACGTAGGGGGGACATGAGAGAAGACGCAACGGAGATCTTTTTCCATGCTTCACGATCCTGTGTGGCTAGTAGGAGGCGTTGCAGGGGTTGGGCAGTCCAGTCTTTGATGTTGTCAACCCATGATTTCTTTTGGCGGCCTCTTCTTCTCTTGCCCTCGACTGTTCCTTGCAAGATGGTTTTTGCTAGGGTGTTGTGTCTTGTGGTGTGACCAAACCACATCAGCTTTCTCCTCTTTATGGTGGAGAGCAAAGGCTCTTGGGGGCCCACACGCTTTTTGATTTCTTCTTTCACATAGTTATTGGTCTTGTGTTCTTTGTATGCATTGCAACAGCAACATCTGCTCTAGTCAGACTCCAGAGGATCATCAGAAGCAACAACATCAGCTTCTGCACCAAATACCACCTCTACAAATCCCTCGTGATATCTATCCTCCTATATGGCTGTGAATCATGGACTCTGACAGCAGAGTTAGAGAGAAGAATCCAAGCATTCGAGAACAAGTGCCACAGAAGACTCCTCAAAATATCATACAAAGAACACAAGACCAATAACTATGTGTGAAACCAATTTTAGCATGGGCAAATATATGACTTGTCTGCCAGATGTGTATGTTTACAGTCTTATGAAATTTAGTTGCAGTTGTCACAAGCTTTCTATTGAGATTGGATATTTCCATAACATACCACGGGAAGAAAGAGTATGTTCAAAATGCAATATGTCTGTTTTAGGGGAAAAAATATTCTTATCATGGAATGTTTCCTACTTTAAACATTTACAACAAGATTTTGTTCCTCAGCATTTTTTTCAACCCATGTCCAGTTATGATTTTTGCAGTCTGTGGAAATGTAAATCTTGAAAAGTTCTCCTGTCTCCCTCAAAGCCCATAATATTTGACGACTTTTCTTGAAATTTCATTTTGTTATCTTTCACAAGTGTAGAGTGTGTCTTTTACAGAAATTGATATACTTTAAAATGTCTGGAGTCTTTAATATTGTTTGTTTATCATTTTGCAATGAATTGTTGCTTTTCAGTTCCTGTTAGTATTGACAATACTAATATTAGTATGGTTGAATTCGTTTGTTATCTTCCATGCCCCAAAAGGGGTGAAAGGAATTAAATCTTGAATCGTTGTGTGTGTGTGTGTGTGTGTGTGTGTGTGTGTGTGTGTGTGTGTGTGTGTGTGTGTGTGTGTGTGTGTGTGTGTGTGTGTGTTCAATTTCTTTTAATGTCTTTTCACAAATTGTGATATTAGACGGAAATGTGGGAGAGAGAGACAAAGACAAAGAAAGACAGAGGGGGAAGGGTGTGTGAATGTCAGGGGAAGAGGGCGTAGTTGGTAATGTATGGAAGATGGAATTTCAGATGATCAATAGGGCCTACACGTGGATTGATAAATATATATATATTTTATATATATATATATATATATATATATATATATATATATATATATATATATATATATATATATATATATATATAATTTAAATATATATATATATAAAACCTTAACATTACTTACCTAATAAACTACAATGAACAAAAAGGAAAATGCAGTTCTAACAATTCTTAACAAAAACAGTAATTCCAAAGAAAAAATGTGAGGTAATTTCACCTGAGAAAAAAGTCGTAATTAGCTTCCCCCCCTCCCCCCCCCCCCACCAAAAAAAAAGAAAGAAACACCACCAACAATAACAACAAATGTGTGTGTGTGTGTGTGTGTGTGTGTGTGTGTGTGTGTGTGTGTGTGTGTGTGTGTGTGTGTGTGTGTGTGTGTGTTTATTTCTCTTTCTCTATTTCTGGTCCATTGGTCTGGCATTACTCCCTCTCACTTTGCTAAAAGCCTACTTGTCATTTTATTTTTGAAATAAGTATATCTTGAGACTGGATTGAAAACTGTCATAGTTTTCAATCCAGTCTCAAGATATATTTATTTCAAAAATACAATTTTCCCCTCCTGTTTCATTTCTTATCTGTCCCTGCATTGCCCCAGATAACACATTTGCCAATGGCAACTATCTTCAAACTGTAAGTTGTTTTACCTGTGTTAATTTATGCTGCATGCATTTAGAATTTTTGATACATTCTATATGCTGATAAAACATTAATTTATTTTAAAGCAATATTACCCCCCTTCAAAGGCTGTCAGAGCAGTTATGTTCCTTTTTATTGTTTGAAGTTACTTAGAAGTCTAGAGGAAAATCTGTATCTAATGTAATGAAGCAGTAATTAAATAATAAAAAAAATGTAGACTGTGCTGTTTACCTGTTTGAAACAGTACATGGTGACAAGAAATGTTTAAGATTAAGTTTTTTTTTTCAATTTCTGATCAGACATGGGAAAAGAACCTATAAAGTGTGCAATTGTTAGTGTAATAATATGTTGCAAAACTATGAAGGCAACAACTTAAGCTTTGAAATAGGAATGGCACATCTCTACAGGGATCGCCCCTAACTTCTAATCCTCCGAGCTTTGGAGATGTGTTGTCTATCTTCCCATGTTTGTGCTTTGTTTTTTTTCTTATTTGGAGAGGAGGGGGATAGGCAGGGGGAGGGGGATAGGAGGGGGAGGGGGATGGAGGGGAGGGGGATGGAGGAGGGGGATGGAGGAGGGGGATGGAGGAGGGGGATGGAGGAGGGGGATGGAGAGGAGGAGGAGGAGGAGGAGGAGAGAGGAGGAGGAGAGGAGGAGGAGAGAGGAGAGGAGAGGGAGGAGGAGAGAGGAAGGAGAGAGGAGGGGATAGGCAGGGAGAGGGGGACAGGCAGGGAGAGGGGGATAGGCAGGGGGAGGAGATGGGCTAAGGAGGAGGGAGGAGGAAGAGGGGGATATGAAGGAGGAGGGGAGGGAAGGAAGGGGGGGGAGGGAGGGGGGAGGGGAGGATGGGTGGGGAGGGGGGATGGGGAGGGATGGGGGAGGGGGGAAGGGATGGGGGGGGGAGGGGGGAGGGGATGGGGGAGGGGGAAGGGGGAGGGGGGAGGGGATGGGGGAGGGGGAGGGGGGAGGGGGGAGGGGGGGAGGGGGGAGGGGGGGATAGGATAGGTAGGGGGGAGGAAGGGGGGGAGGAGAGAGGGGGGGGAGAGGGGGGATAGGTGGTGGGGGAGGACGGAGGATAGGTGGGGAGGAGGGGGAGGAGAGGTAGGTGGGGGGAGGATGGGTGGGGGAGGAGGGGGGGGGAGGGGGGGAGGTAGGTGGGGGGAGGATGGGTGGGGGGGGAGGATGGGTGGGGGAGGGGGGATAGGTGGGTGGGGGAGGGGGGATAGGTGGGGGGGGAGGGGGAAGGGGGGGAGGGGTGAGGGGTGAGGAGGGGGGGGGTAGGTAGGTTGGGGGGTGGAGAGGGGGGGTGGGTGGGATGGGGAGGATGTCTAGTATCAAAACTGCCCCTTTCCAGGAGTCTTGCATAACTTCACTGTTCACCATACTGATAGTGTTCACTGTGACAGCAGGTCTCTGGCTACAAACTGTCTTGCTGCCACTCTTCAGGTCAGAGTTTTATCCTTGGCAGCTGTGCTGGAAAGGATTATTTCATCACTCTCTTCTTTGACAAATGGTCATCAACTAAAGACTGGACTTGAAAAACCAACCAAAGAAACTGAAAAAACCCAAACTGCCCATACACTAAAAAACTAAACATGGGTTACTTGTGTAGTAGAAGTAGGCCTCCGTCAGTCGGTGTGTGTCGATTATGGAATTGGCGCCAAAAGAAAAGTCATTTGTTCAGCGACAACGCCGGCTGTGGCTGGTCAGTCCAATGCGAGAGTGGCAGTCTCTGTTGCATCTGATGCAGATGTGGCCTGTTGAGGCGGCTGGAGTACCCCTACATGCCTTCCGCTTGGCTCTCTTTTTGTGGGTGACGGGGCGGTAATTAGATCACCTCCCATACGATCAAGGGTCGAATCCAACGACACTCTTTCGTAGGATGGTGGTTTGAATCTTCCCCGTTACATCCACTTCACTGACATGGGACAGGATCGCCCAGGGGTTAGAGCGATGTGCATTGCGCTCGTGATCTGCTGACCCAGGTTCGAATCTCGTTGAAGAGGATTTTTCCTCTGGAGTTAACATCAGTGCCCATTCCACCCTCCTCAAAAAGCTCTTCGGATGAGACTATAAACCGAGGTTCTGTGTGTGCGAGCGCACGCAGAACATCTTGCGCACATGTTAAAACCCGTTCCGCTTTTCGGAAGAGTAGGCCATTGTGTGCTGGGTGGGAACGGATGAGAAAATGGACAAAACTGCAAACAAACGTGGACTGGATGTAAAAAAAAAAAAAAAAAGTACATGAGTGTTTATTCCATTATCCTCGAAATGAAATCAATCAATCAATCAATCATCAATCAATCAATAAACAAATAAATAAATGGATAGATAAATAAAAAAAAGAATAAAAACATGGTGAAATGTAGAATGTAGGCAGTGTCTCTTCAGAGGCCACACGCTCACTGTTTAGCCGGGCATCAGTGGATACAGACCAGGACAGTCCAGTTGGTTTTATACCCCGTTTTACTCTCTATACAGTTTTTAAAGGTCAAGGTGTCCCATAACCTCTGTAGTCGTAGGGAAGCGAGGCATCAGAGACCTCAGCTTCTCTAGGGACCAGCATATTGAGGGCAGTGGCGCCCATCTCCTCTCCCTCGCTGCTTTACCTTCCCTGACCCTAAAGAGGGCAGGTACCCATTGACAGCTGGGTGAACTGGGGGGGGGGGGGGGGGGGGACTGTACTGAAGCCAAGGTCCGCAAACGGTCACCCATCCAGTTGGTAACCCCGCTCGACGCTGCTTAACTTGACTGGGGGAAAGCTAGGGCTCTGACCACTGAGCTATCCCGCCCCTACGTCTACAGTTGCCCAGTTGTAATCTGAGTTTTAAATTTGACCAGGTGACAGCTCCCCTGATATGGTCTGTGTGGTGGTGGGGGTGGGGGTGGGGGGGGCTATAAACTACATGGTTGGATTGGATTGGATTGGATTGGATTGGATTGGATTTGTCTAGCTGTGCCCTGTACAGGCGGTGTTATGCAGAGATGGGAGGTTGAAAAATTAAATGTCCACTCTTTTATTCCACTGGATACGGATACGGCAACCTCCCTTTGATTTTAAAGTCCACAAACATAAAATATTGTAGGTGAAGGGTTGGTTCGAACATGCTTTATTCAATACGCATACAACTTAGAAAAACAACCCTACAATAAAAAGAGAGATAGAATAATATTATATAAAAAAAAAAGATGAAGAGAAAGAAAGAGGAAAAACGAGAAGAAGAATTCTGAAGAAGAAGAGAAGAAGAAGAAGAAGAAGAAGAAGAAGAAGAAGAAGAAGAAGAAGAAGAAGAAGAAGAAGAAGAAGAAGAATCGGAAGACCTAGAAAAGAAGAAGAAGAAGAAGAAGAAGAAGAAGAAGAAGAAGAAGAAGAAGAAGAAGAAGAAGAAGAAGAAGAAGAAGAAGAAGAGAAGAAGAAGAAGAGAAGAAGAAGAAGAAGAAGAAGAAGAAGAAGAAGAAGAAAAGAAGAAGAAACCAGAAGTACAGGGAGAAGTTTTCAATACAAAAAGAAACAACAACATCTGCAACGACAATCCCTGAGAATTAAACACACTACAAAGTCAACTTTTTTTTTTTTAATTTTTT
>CM060350.1:1278821-1281321 GCA_030674155.1 Stramonita haemastoma
ATTGACTGGTTCGTTCTGTGGTTTGCCATATTGACTGGTTCGTTCTGTGTTTTGCCATATTGACTGGTTCGTTCTGCGGTTTGCCACATTGACTGGTTCGTTCTGTGGTTTGCCATACTGACTGGTTCTGTGGTTTGCCATATTGACTGGTTCGTTCTGTGGTTTGCCACATTGACTGGTTCTGTTGTTTGCCATATTGACTGGTTCGTTCTGTGGTTTGCCACATTGACTGGTTCTGTGGTTTGCCATATGACTGGTTCGTTCTGTGGTTTGCCACATTGACTGGTTCTGTGGTTTGCCACACTGACCGGTTCGTCCTGCGGTTTGCCATATTGACTGGTTCGTTCTGTGGTTTGCCACATTGACGGGTTCGTTCTGTGGTTTGCCACATTGACTGGTTCTGTGGTTTGCCACACTGACCGGTTCGTCCTGCGGTTTGCCATATTGACTGGTTCGTTCTGTGGTTTGCCACACTGACTGGTTATATGGTTTGCTATACGGACTGGTTCGTTCTGTGGTTTGCCACTCTGACTGGTTCTGTGGTTTGCCACACTGACTGGTTATGTGGTTTGCCACATGACTGGTTCATTCTGTGGTTTGCCACACTGACTGATTGGTTCTTGTGGTTTGCCACACTGACTGGTTATGTGGTTTGCCACATTGACTGGTTCATTCTGTGGTTTGCCACACTGACTGGTTCATTCTGTGGTCCTGCCGGAAGATTGGGTGAAGCCTCCTGAAAGATTTCATTTCAAAGGCTTCCATCTTCTTTTCCAGTTCTGCAGTCGAAAGTTCAACTTTTCACGGAAATGACTCAGCGTTCTCTGCAGTTAGTTACGGCGCTGTGCAGAAAGGTGATCTGTTTACTCTCTACCAAACAATCAATCTCTCTGCTCTTCCTAAATAACTTATGTGTTTACTCGTCCAAAAACCTTATCTGTCTTAAGGTAAAAGGTAAAAGTGTTCCCATAACCTAAGTGGTCGTAGGAGAGCGAGGCGTCAGAGACCTCAGCTTCTCTAGGGGCCAGCATGTTGAGGGCAGCGGCGCCCATCTCTCCTCTCCCTCGCGCCCATCTCCTCTCCCTCGCTGCTTTACCTTCTCTGACCCTAAGAGAGGGTAGGTACCCATTTACAGTTGGGTAAACTGGGGTACTGTACTGAAGCCAAGGCGCGCAAACGATCACCCCTTTATCTGTCTACTCTTCCAAACATTATATTATTGTTATTATTGTTATATTATTATTATTATTATAATTATTTTAGAGCACGTAAAAGAACCCACGGCAACAAGAGGGTTGTCCCTGGCAAAATTCTGGAGAAAAAAGCCACTCTGATACAGTGATAGGGAAACAAATACAGTTGCATACAGGAAAAAGAAAAAAAAATAATGGGTAGGTGCTGCACTTGTAGCGACGCGCTCTCCCCGGGGACAGCAGTCCGAATTTCAAGCAGAGAAATCTGCTGTGACATAAAGTGGTATAAAATAAAATGAAATAGTGAATAAAATAATTATGCATACGGGAGGTCAAAACTTTATGAACACAAGCAGTCCTCATTTTCATGATCATTTCCAAATTTCTCGTGACTACCTGATATTCTTCAATGTCCTCAATCCCGAAAACAACCACGCAGTGCATTTTTTCATATTAAAAGAAAAATCAGTGAAAATCACCACCAATTCCCCCCCCCCCCCCCAAATAACACTCTAGACAAGATATTACTACATGACCCCACAAGCTAATACAGGAGTGTAACCGAACAGCCATCTTTGGTCACTAGTTATGTACACAGCAGCTGTGAGGATTTGGTGGCGGAGGCTGAGATCTGCACTGGATGCTGTGCGTATGTGCAGTCCAGGTCTCTTTCACCAAGCAAGGAGTGTTAATGTATTCACATGTTAAAGGTCATTGTACATAATTATTGTCATAATGACCTGTTTGGTGCCTGTTATGGTGGTATATGCTAGGTAAAGGTAAAGGTGTCCCATAACCTATGTGGTCATAGGGCAGCGAGGCATCAGAGACCTCAGCTTCTCTATGGGCCAGCATATTGAGGGCGGGTGGCGCCCATCTCCTCTCCCTCGCTGCTTTACCTTCCCTGACCCTAAAGAGGGCAGGTACCCATTGACAGCTGGGTGAACTGGGGGACTATACTGAAGCACAAACGGTCACCCATCCACTTGGTAACCATACTCGATGCTGCTTAACCTTGGCTGGGGGAAAGCGAGTGCTCTGACCACTGAGCTGTCCCGACCCCTGGTATATTATGATATGTTGCCTTATAACACGTTGGTATATGACATATTGGTGAGGGGAAAAGTGAAAGAAGTGAAGAAAGAAGTGAAAGAAGAAGTGAAGAAAGAAGTGAAGGACGAAGTGAATAAGTAAGGGAAGAAGTGAAGGAAGAAAAGAAGTGAAAGAAGAAGAGAAGAAGTGAAGGAAGAAGTGAAGAAAGAAGTGAAAGAAGAAGTAAAGGAAGAAGTGAATGAAAAAATGAAGAA